>CAUYQG010134334.1:0-22343 GCA_963574415.1 Tarsius wallacei | reverse complement strand
GCAGTGGCCGCTCCCGGCCACCGCAGCCTCGACCTGCTGGGCTCCGGCGATCCTTCCGCCTCAGCCTTCCAAGTAGCTGGAACTACAGGCGTGCGCTACCATGCCCGGCTAATTTTTTGATTTATTGTAGAGATGAGGTCTTGCTTGCCCAGGTGGGTCTTGAACCCGCGAGCTCAGGCAATCCACTCACCTCAGCCTCCCAAAGGCGCGGGATTACAGGCTGAGCCACCGAGCCCGGCTCGTTGCCTCAATTTTATCTGCCCCTGTACCAGATATCCTGGAGTCAGGAGCATTCTAATTTGGTATTGCCAAAAATTAAACTTCTGTTTCCCCAGGGTACTGGGAGTAGAAGAGATGTAGCCATTGATTCAATCTCTATTTCAGCCCCTAACTTTTCAGCTGACCTCCACAGTCTCTCCAAAACCCCAAACACTTCAAAGACTCAGGTGCATTGAACTAGTTTTATCACTATTATTATTCCCCATTTCCCTTAGATTCCAGCTTTCTCTGCTCTGCTAAAAATTCCATATCGTCCCCTTCTTTTAAATTATTCAGTGAGATTGTTTCTTCAAGATGTTTTTGTCTCCATATTTTGTTCTTGCGCCTTGCTGTTTTAGTTGGTGTTTTGATTACAACAAAGATAAACAAACTTGTTCAGTCTGACAGTTATACAATAATTCTCCTTTTTATATTTTATCTTATTGGCTGACAATACTGTCCATCAATTTATCAGAGCTACAAAGCTGAAAGAAAATTCAAATGTTTCTTCCCCCTCATCTGGCAGACTGCTTAATCACAAAGACAGAAATACTTTGCCTCAATTTTTTAATATATACTCTGTACACTAATCTCTAGCCCTGATAATATTGTTTTAAATGCTTCTTAGCATCTCTCAATTAACTACTGGGACCTAGCCTACCTTTTTTAAAATATGCATCCCAAATCCATCATCCACAGATCTGCAGAGTCATCTACCTTAAATGTATTGCTGGTTGTGTCCTTTCTCTTTTTAAACACCTAGGGCTGCTCTCATGGTTCTGAATCAATGTACACCTTCTTAGCATGGAATACAGGGTTTTCGTGGTAGACTCTTGACATTATCTCATCCATAAACTTTCACTGCTCCCAGACTTATACTATATGTTCCAGAATCACCTACAATCTCTATAACTTTGTCATTTCCTCAGATTAAAATGACGTTCTTATTTCATCTTTGCTTTTCAATCTCCTTCTGATCTTCCAAAATAAATCAGGCCATTTGTCTTCTTCACCATGAAGCCTTCCTTGTTTACTGCCTCTCCCATGCATTCCATTTAGCTTGGCCAGACTGTTTTAGTCCCTGACTATTTTCTTTGCTCCTGGAAACTACCTCTATTATTACCTTTATCACATGCATCTTAACTATTTTTAAATATTCTCTTTTCTTTGAGATGTGAGTGTTGAAAAGTAGGCATGAGTTTTTATTTATAAGTTTAATACTTGCTTTTATTGTGGTGATAGGCATACAATTGCACTTAATGAATAAAATTAACAGATTTTATCCAAATAAGAAGGGCAGATGTATATAGTTCAAGTGATTTCTGTCTTTTTTCTAGTACTAACAAACTTCCATAGTTCAATGCTATTACTTATGTTTACATTTCTGCTTGGAATGCTGTGTCCTACCTTCTCCTACTGAATTCCCCAAGTAAAATCAGATTATATGACTTTCCCCATACAGGAAAGTCATATTAACATGATCCATCAGAAATAATGACATTCAGAACTTATTCCTTTTATGTGCTGCACAGGTCAATTTTCTTACCTCTATTGAAGTATTCATCACTGTAAGCAGTGAAGTAAGATACTTCTTAGGACTTAAGAATAGAATTATGGTAATATCAACTTGTAGCAGTTGACCTAGCCTTGAATAAAATATAATAATTCTAAGCAATAACACACAAATGGATGATTAAGCAGTACTTTTCCAATAAAGAGGTCAGGATCTTGCTTCAGAAAGACTACCTATATTGGCAAGCTTAAGTATGCTGCAAAATTAATGTCTAAAATGAGAAATATTTCAATCAGGGCCAAATAAATATTTGGTGGAGAAAAAACAGAATTCTAATACCCATTTAGCATTGATTTTCTGGGGAGAAGACTAGACTGAGAATTACAGACTTTCTGTCAAATGTGAGGGAAAAACACAAGCACACAGAGAGGCACACACTCTCAGATATGTTGATGAGATCACTGAGGAAATTTGGTTTTGTTTGAATAGTACATTTTCTCCTTAGACTGAGAAGACAGACTTGATCTTTTCGTCTAAATGCCAAACATGTAATAGCTTCTCAATAACTTTTTTGAGTATGTACATGTACAATACTTTAAACACAAACTTATGCTAGTAGATTAATTATAAAGCTCAGTTACATAGCCGGGATTACATCAGTCCAATTCTCAGGTTGTGATTTTATAAGACTCATGAGAAACTATGTTGATAGTGAGATTACTTGACATTTCCTTTTCCATTTTTCTTCTTTTTCACGTTGACTATTATTGTTCAGTCCAAGGCAACCTTTAAGTAGAAGCAGAGCCTAGAATAACAATGTTATTAGTCTTCTCTATGTTCAAGTTGAAATGTGCTGAACCACATTTCAAACACTAAGAAATAAGACTTCTGGAGCTTTGGGGCACCTTGTTATTCCTAACTCTTTTATTTTGTTTGGTATTTGGTGTGTAATAACTCTTGACATGTTATATGTCATTATTTTAAAACACAGTGCATCAAACATGTCGCATCCTATGAGATCATGATTTAACATGAAGAGAGCAATATTTTTAGGAAATGAAATGAAAATCAGATCAAACAGATGCTAGAGAGTTGAAGATGTCCACACAATTACCTGTGTCACAAAAATGAGCTATGTACATATTTTCCTGATTATTTTTCTCTTCATTGTATACAGGACAGTTTTATGTCTCATTTTCTCTTTTGGGGTCATCATTTTCATGAACATGTTATGCGCCAAATGTGATTATGTCTAGGAGATGCAGTAAAAGATTATAGCATTCTGAATATGTTCCCTGCACAGCCTTAAGAATTCGGTCTTTTAGTACTATGGTCCACTGTACTAGCAGTGTTGCAAATAGAGAAGAAAGAAAATGTCCAAAATCAAAAATGGAAATTACTAAAACTGTTTCTTCCAAAAAATAAGTGCACAAAGATGATAAGAATATTTTCTTTGGGTTACAGAGACAAATGTTACACTGTATTCCTTATAGTTTATTCTAGCAAAAGTATAAAAATAGACTTACAAACACTGACAATTTGAACTGTATAGACCTATATCACTGTAAAGGATTTATAAACACTAGCTTTTGTGAATTATGAATCAACATTGAAAGGCAACTATTCTACCCCTTTGCACTCAAATGCCCCCTCTGAGGGGACATCATAAATTTAGCAAACCACTCTGGTGTCCCCTCTCAGGGGACATAAAAAGATTGCTGGTGATTATATACAGGACAAATTGATACAAGAGCACATTTTTCAAAAAATAAATGTTTCCTTGAAGTTTCCCATTCAAATTGAGCAAAAAAGGAAGTAAGGAGATGGAATATATACTGAGATATGATAGATCAGTTGAGAAGCTGTTTTCAGGAAACATGAGCATGTTCTTCCATATCTTCTTGAACGATAGACTGAACAATAAATTGCATATTGCTAATGTAGAAGGAATAAAATAAGACTGCATTGTCTGATTGACTTAACTAGTATAGCATGTGAACTAAGTATTTTATTGGAATATTTGGCTTATAATAGAATTTTGGATATTGAGAAAATCATTTATGACAAAAAAACCAAAATTTTATGTCTTATATTTTTCTAGCCTGTGGTAACGTGTGAAACGGTCACTGACATGCATTGCAGGTTCACTGATACATGCTGTTCAATAGTAATTTGTTTGATGTCTCCCACCTGGTGTTTTATTTTTCAAGCATCCTTATCATCATTATTTCTCTTGAACAATCTTCAAATTCATATTTCTCTGTCCTTCTCCACAAAATTAATTCTTGTTTTCTATTTTTTAAAAACTTTGACTTGCAAGGGATAGGATTATTCATTTTTTTAAGCGTATATGAAAAGATACAGATACTGAATAATTCAGGAAAGATAAATAAATAGGTCTTAAAAGCAAAGAGGGCATCGAAGATCTTCAAGCCCAGTACTCTTCTTTGTTTCTCTGTTTCTTTCTTGCATTCACTATCTCCAATCCCCATGTCACACATAGTGTCTCCCTCGGTCTCTATCTTTCTCTTCTATCTTTCTCTGATCTCTGTCTCTCCCTACACATACCTTGAGCATCTGTCTCTGAGCTCTCTGCCTTGCTCAGAGTCTGGAATTGTTCCTCCCACAAAGTGCATGGTTTTTTCCCAGCTTTAGCGCCATCATCAGATGACTTAATCCTTTAGTTTCTCAAGCCACAGATCAAAGGTCACTGACTGGGATACTGAATGGTCATCATTGAGTAGAGTTTATATCTCTTTATACGTTATCCAAAGGTAGGCACAGGAGCACAGAGAACAAAATAGTGAAATCTTCTTTTAAGGTGGCAATGAGATCTAGTAGACATAGAAATTTTTCACTGTTCTATTTTCTCCATATATTAATTTCCAGTCACAACTTATTCTTATATGTCTATTCAATCAACACAGAGACTATTGACTTTATTTTATGCAAGCCAATCATCAGTTTTCCTATGCTCACATTTATTTGAGATGGTTAAATTGAGTTTAATTTGGTATCAAATTATGTTTATGTCCTTGATAATATTTTCAAAACAAATTATTCAAACCCACAGAATATCCTTGCTCAATGTGGATTGAAAAGAATTGGCATCATTTTATTTTCTTCATCTTCAAAACAATTTCTGATTTTTTTCATGCTGCCATCAGTGATTTGGTGTTTATTAAACATTTGTCTTCAGCTTGATAAAACGTACTGTCCTATGGGAAGTTTCCGTCAGACTGTTGTCCCTGCTCCCATCACCACCAATGGACATACCTTTCTGACTAGTTACCTGATGATTTACTACCAAGAGTTCACAGAAATTCAATGATTGGAAAGCTATGTGTAGAACATTGACAAATATGTAAGTACTAGACTTTTCTAGGAAGTAGAACTAAATCAGCCCCTAGCTACTTCCCAGGACATTATAACTTAAATATGACCCAAAGGAATCAAAGAATTAATGGAGTCAAATCTTTAAAACTGGCTAAAAATTTTACCCTGCATGTTGTGAGCATTGAAAATTTTTAATACAATGTATAATTCCTGTTTCTTTATAGACAAACAGAAAAATGTTTTTATTATTAAACATAGTTTGTAGTAAGCAAATATGTTATCTATGTTAATTGAAAACAGTGTTAATATCAGTGACTTAAATATACATAAGGTATTTCAATTTTACTTTTCATTTTCCCTTATTATATTCTCATAGTTTTTAACAATCAGCAAAATACGAATTTTATTTCTTCTGATTGTATGAAATAGAATGATTTATTTTCACAGTAAGTCACAAGCTGTACATAACTGCTTTTTTGCTGAGTCACTTCCTGCTTCTTGTTCTCTTTGTGTGGGCTTTTACTGTGGTGGGCTTTTTCATTTAAACTTCAATGGGAACCAATTAGAACAATCTTGTAAGCCGATTGGCAAATAGGACATGCGAATGAAGTAAGTTTGTCCTACCTATGTTAACCAATTAATAAATAGAACATGCAAATGAACTAACTAGGTAACTCAATCAATGTACAAAATATAGGCAGCATCCAGAAAAGTGATATGACCTCTGGAAGTACCCAACCTATGAGGAAATAGGGGAATGACTTGTGCATTAGAGCTCAAATACTCTGAACTACTTCAGTGTGTCTGCTGATCTGAGGGACACCTGATCTTGCAAGAGCATTATTAAAGAGTTGCTTCACTCTACTTGTCTCTGAGCCTCCATGTCATTTTTGGATGATCCAGTCTTGAAGTGGGGGTGTCTCCTAGTACCCTCATTTCTAGAAGTTGGGGGCTTGCCCAGGATATCTGCATCTGTGGAACTAGAACCCTACTGGAGGGGAGATGCATCCCACTAGATTTCAGGTAGCCTGCTCCAGTCGGGTGCATCTGGCTCCCACAGTTTTGCAGATAACTCCAAGGCTTTTGTAGGAGATTCAGTGGAGGAGAAGCAAAGAAAAAAGCAGGCACCACCACAGCAACCCAGCAACCTCGTGCATGAGCCAAGGTATGGAAATTGGACTGCAAGTACTGCCTTGGGGGTTGGGAAGATTCTTGGGGGTTGAGTTTGTGCAACTAAAATGTTTTAATCCTGAAATCTGCAAGAAACCTCCATTAAGGGTGTTGAGCCTTTCAGGAAGGGTCTGGAGTCTTAAGGTCGGCAAGAAATCTCCATGACAGGAGATTGAACACACTTTTGGAAAACTCTGGAATTGCAGACTAACCTGATAAGCAAGAATGGATAATAAATAATCTAGGCCTAGGAAGGGAGGTCAGAAGGACTCCCTTAAAATTCTCCCAGATAGTCCATTGGGATGAACGTTGGAAAATTAGGAAAATGATTCCAAAACTAAAAAAAAGGGAAAGAAGAGAAAGATTAAGTTAAATTTTGCTGTTTTATATGGACAAGAAAACCTATACATCAGCCCTTGATCTTTTGGCAGAAGTTTGGTTCTGATAAAGATTGGCTTCGCCAAACTTTAGGAATGTATATAAACAATAAGCCTTCCATTTCATCTAAGGAAAGAGACGATGCCCTTTGTTGGCTACCACAAGCAATTTCTCACGTTCCCCCTTAAAATGGGAAATGTGGAGAGAAAAAAGAAAGAAAAAATATGATCCCTCAGAGAAAAGGAAAAAGCCTTGGGATCCACTTTCCTGTAGTCTCCTGCCTTATAATTCCTAGAAAGACCAGGGGTGTGTGTGGGGGGGAGGTGAGGGGAGTGAAGGGGAAGAGAGTGGCCAGGAATGAGGATCTATCAGGAATTTGGGAGTCAAGACCCCCAAGCTCTTGACATATTTATCCTAACTTGAAAAGAAAATTGAAAGAATGACAGAAAGATATTGAAAAGTTTCCCTTTCCTCCTGGGAATTCAGGCAAAAAGTCAAAACTATACCCCTTAAGGGAATTCCCACTGAGACAAGGAGAAATTGGTTTTGTGAGTACTCCATTCACCAGTATAGAAGACATTTTTAAAAAATGAAATCACTTCTTGAGGACCTGCTAAGATTGGCTGACCAAGTTGATCAATTTCTTGGCCTAACATATATACTTAGGTAGAACTAATGTCAATTATGAATATCTTGTTTACAGGTGAAGAAAGAGGAATGATTAGATGAGCAACTATGTCCATCTGGGAATGGGATCATCCACCAGCCCTAGGTGTACAGCCTGCTGAAAAAAAGTATTCAAGTACTAACACTAGATGGGACAATAATAGCCCAGGAAATAGGGTAAGAAGGCAAGACTTGAGGGAACTTGTAATTAGTGAGCATTTGGAAATCTGCCCCAAAGTCACAGAATGTTTTGAAGGCATTTGAAATTCAGCAAGAAAGAAAGGAAACTCCCACAGCCGCTTTACAATGACTCAGGGACCAAAAGAGAAAATATTCTGGATTAGATTCAGAAGACTTTTTAGGAAAAGGATTGTTGAAAGAAAACTCTGTTGCTAGAAGCTGATCTGACGTTACTAAATGGTTACAAAAGCTAGAAGGATGGAATGAAAGACCTACTGGAGAGCTGTTGAGGGAAGCACAGAAAGTGTTTGTTAGATGAGATGAAGAAAAGCAGAAGCAGAAAACTCGAATTATAATAAGCACTGTCAAAAAGGTGGTTCAGAAACAAAGGAGTGGGAGGCCCCATGGACAGTCTCCAAAGGCCAGAGAGGGCAAACTAAAGAATGAAGCAACTTGAAGGGGAACGGGAAAGGAAATTTTAACCCAAAGGGACCCGAACGTTACCACTGTAAGAAACCAGGGCACTTTAAAAGAGACTGCTCTGAACTGAGAAAGGAGGAAGAAATAACCTCCCTCATGGCAGTAGATGCAGAATAGGGGGTCAGGGGCTTCCCTTTTCTAGACCTCACCAGGAACACTTGATAAATCTGAAGGTGGGACTCGATGAGGAAGACACCACCTTCTTTGTGGATACTGGAGTGGCACACTCCTCCCTAATCTTTAAACCACAAAAATGTCCATTTTTCACAGGAAAAACTTCAAATTTCTGGGGTGAAAGGGAAAGGGATTTTAGTGCTCATATTTTAACCCATGTCTATAAAAACAGAGCCTGAAACATTAATTGGATTACTTTTATCTGTCCCAAAGGCTGAAATCAATCTTTTAGGTAGGAACCTAATTGCTATATGGATGGCCATATTTAAGAGTAATCACAGATTTACCAACTTTGGAAACAAAAGAACAATTTTTTAAAATATATACGTTTTAGCTATTTCCTCTACCTCATCCTCTCTTAAATTAAAGGATCTCCTTGCTCAAATCCCTCCTCTTGAGTTTATAGTTCACCGGTTTCAACCCCGGAGACTGTGTGGTGATCAAGTCTTGAAAGAAAACTAAGCTCAAACAAAGCTGGGAAGGACCCTATCAAGTGCTTTTAACAACTGAGACAGCCATACAAACTGCTGAAAAAGGGTGGACGCAGCATACTCGTGTCAAGAAATCACCAAAGAAAGTTATGGTACCAGAGAACACTCCCAGTAAATGGAAAGTCTCTCGAGCTAAACTACTGAAACTAAAATTCAAGAAAACCTAATGTATTCCTCTGTACCTTTTCTCGTAGCACTATCAATTGCATTTATTATCAATTGCATTTATTATTGCTTTCATTGTTATACATTTTTGGAAGGGTCTTTTCAATCTTAAACAACCGTGGAAGCTTTGTTTACCTTGAAGGTATTACTAATTCTAACCTCAGTAATAAATAAAAACAAAGGATGACTCATTATTAATATCACTAAAACTAACTCCCCAATAACTATTAAATTTAATGCCTGTTTTGTCCTGTCATACAGAAGTCTTCACAACCAAAGAAAATTATCTGTGGTTGACAAATACTTTTGTCCAGATACCACTGCTTAAGATGGTCTAAAATGTATAGAAATAAAATATGGGGGGGAGGGAGTGGTCCTTGTGTTATGAATGACATGACTTCACTCACCCCAAATAACCCTCGTTGCTACTGGTCTGGTATCTTTTGAACCACTCAATTTAAAGGCAAACAGCTCCAATAGAAAAAGAGAAAAAAGAACTTAAAAATAAAATTCAGCTTATAAGAGGGGCTACTCCTCCTAGTTGTCAACATGTACAGTGTAACCCATTGTAATTAACAATAACCCAGCCTCAACTCATAGACAGAGATCCTGTAATACCTCAGAAATATGGACTAGAAGCAGCCATATCTGGACAGGACCCTCTAAGGTAAATTTTGGAAAAGATTAATTGCAATGCCTTCAGCATCTTCACTGTTCATCCATACTACCCCAACTCCCAGTCCAAGCCCTTTACAGCTTTGGGAATTAAACCAAATTAATACCAAGTATGATCATGGCAAGGTAATGATTATGGTAGTAACAGACTTAGAACAAACTTAGAGAATGAAATAGGATATGGGGATACAAGTACCTGGGTTGAATAAATAAAATATGCAGTAACAACCCTTAACAAAAGTAATTGTCATGCTTGTGCCATGGGTAGGCCATAGACTCAGATAGTCCTATTTCCTATTAACTGTGATACAGACCCCAAAGGAATATGATTTTTGTTGGCTCTATATCAAGATAAGGATGCACAGGGGAATGAGACCTGCTGCAGTCTCTCCGTGCTCTATCTGCTTGTAAAAATGTCAGATCTGAAGGTATATACTTCCTGGTCCATAGGTAAGGCAAATCACTTCTCTTGTCTCTCCAGACGAGAGAATGGTTTCAGCACTCCTATGGGGCATCTGCACTCCTATGGTCTCTGGGTCAACTGAGGACAACTACTCAAACTTTAACATCCCTCGAGCAGATGTTTGGTGGTACTGTGGAGGTAGGACAGTTCGAGCCCTGTTGCCACCCAAGTGGAAGGGAACCTATGCTTTGGTTCGATTGGCTGTTCCATTCACCCTGGCATTTCAAAACCTAATAACTATTAAAAGAGTCAAAGCATCATTATCTAGACCACCAGAACCTGGCTCATTTGCCTCTAACGTATTTCTAGATGCTATAGAAATCCCTAGGTGAGTTCCTAATGAATTCACAGGAATTAAATCTCTCTTTTGGTGAGTAACTATGAATAAGAAGGTATACTGGATCAATTGTATATATTATAATCAACACAAATTTATTAATCGAACTAGAGATGCTATTAAAGAAATTGCTGAACAATTAGATACTACTAGTAAATAACATGGAAAAATCATATGGCCTTAAACATGATGTTAGTGGAAAAGGGGAGAGTATATGTCATGCTAAGAAGACAATTCTGTAATTTTATCCCAACCAATACAACCCTGATGGGACTATTACCAAAGCATTACAAGGATTAAGTATTCTGGCCAATGAATTGGCTGAAAACCCTGGTTTTAAAGATCCCTTCACAGATTGGTTAGATAATTGTTTTGGAAAATGAAAAGAAACAATAATCTCAATCTTAACCTCCCTTATAATGGTAATAGGGACATTAGTTGCTCTGGAATGCTGTATTATTCTCTGTGTCAGAGGCTTGCTTAGTCCAGAGACTAATTGAAAAAGCTCTAACAAAGAAAATGCCTATGAGTTATACCTATGTTATGAAAACCAAACTGAAGTTTGAGGAAAAAGTAAAAAGTTACTTGACAAATTTGAAACCGATCTTACAGTTAAATCTGAACACCTCCAAAATGAAAATATAATAAAAAATACTTTAAAAAAAGAGGGGGAAGATTGTAAGAAAAATAATGATTTATCTTTGCAGAAAGCCACAAGTTGTACATAACTACTTTTTGCTGAGTCACTTCCTGCTTCTTGTTCTCTTTGTGTGGGCTTTCACTTTAGTGGGTTTTTTCACTTAAACTTCGGTGTGAACCAATTAGAACAAAATCTTAGAAGCCAATCAACAAATAGGACATGCAAATGAAGTAAGTTTATCATACCTATGTTAGCTAATTAATAAATAGGACATGCAAATGAACTAACCAGATAATCCAATCAAAGTACAACATGTAGGCTAATCCAGGAAAGTGATATGACCTCTGGAAGTAGCCAGCCTATGGGGAAAAGGGGAGGAAATTGCAATTTACGGCTTAAATACTCTGACTGAACTACTTCGGGATGGACACCTATTCTTGCAAGAGTATTTTTTTTTTTGACTTGGAGTCTCACTGTCGCCCAGACTGGCATGTAGTGGCGGCTCCCGGCCACCGCAGCCTCGACCTGCTGGGATCCGGCGATCCTTCCGCCTCAGCCTTCCAAGTAGCTGGAACTACAGACGTGCGCTACCACGTCCAGCAAATTTTTTTAATTTATTGTAGAGATGAGGGCTCGCCAAGTTGTCCAGGCGGGTCTTGAACCCTCGGGCTCAGGCAATCCACTCACCTCAGCCTCCCAAAGGTGCGGGATTACAGGCTGAGCCACCGAGCCTGGCTAAAAGCATTATTAAAGAGTTGCTTCACTCTACTGGTTGCAGTCTCCATGTCATTTTTGGATGACCCTGTCTGGAGGTGGGCGTGCCCACTCGTACCCCCATTTCTAGCATCATGAGTTACTAAAGCAAAACCTGGGCATTAAGTAGGAAGAAAGAGAAATTGCAAAGATATAGTGTCTTCAAACTGTCCACACATATTTTGCACTTAACTTTATTTCAAAGTTGTCATTATTTTTGGGTAAGGAGGATATTCCAAACTGCACTAGTATTTTATATTTATTTAGAATATTTTATAATTATTTATATAATTATTAATTTGTGGTTTATGCATTCCCATTAAAAAATAAATCAGTACTAAATCAATAAATAAAGTGTGAAAGTCTTATTCAACCCCTTAGCTCACTCCAGTCCTCTTTTTCTTTCACAATTAAATGTCTTGAAAGCCTTGTCTTCAGTGGATTATAAAGTAGAATGAGTCATTCTGGAGGTTCCTGGGCTTACCCATTTCCAGCATGCTTTTCTCAAGATATGACTGCTGCTTTTGTCATACAAATTGAAATACAAATTGCAACACAAACCAAAAAGGAGAATAGCAAGAGATACCCCATATTTCACCTGAGTGAGAAATTAATTCTTCCCTGCCTTCAGTGTATAACATCATCCTACCTCTTCCCTTGCCAATGGTGACACTATTCTTTGATATGAAAAGACATGAGCTGGGCATGGTGGCATGTGCCTGTAGTTCCAGCTACTGGAAGGCTGAGGTAGAAGGATTACCTGAACCCAGCAGATTGAGGCTGCAGTGGCCATGAGCGTGCCACTGCACTCCAGCCTGGGTGACAGAGTGAGACTCCAACTCAAAAAACAAAAAAAAGAAAAGACACAATCACCAAGTGGCAGCCATAAAGTCTTATTGTGGTTCCTTGTAAAAGCATTGCTTCTCAGATAACCAGAAATATTTAGGACTATAGAGCCTAAAGCTATGGAGACAGAATATGTATTTCCCATGCTGGGACTGAAAATAAGCAAAGCTCTTCTATTTCCATTCTTTTATTCCTATACCTGTGTATTCTATCTAGTGGAGACATAACACCATAAAATGATAATTGTTTTAGCCTGCGTGTTGCACCATCAAGTATGGAATCATTGAACCCCATCATTCCCATCATTGCAAAGTATTATTTCCAAAGTTGCACATCACCTACAGCTTAAAAAACTGCTTCTTCACTCTATCTGGATAGTAGCTTCTGGATGGTATGGTTTGCAGTGTGACCAGTAGATCTCATGGTCATGAGTTCCTTGTCATATTTCTTTACTTTGTGGTCTAAAAAAACCTTATGTGGAATGACATGTCTAAAAGCCCATGAATTTTATGCTGGTCAAAACCCTGTGGTCAGGAAACAGGAACTCTTAGCTGGAACAGACATTGATCTCAGTCAAGACTCGCTGTTCTTTCAGGTTGGAAGTGGTACTGCATAATAAATGTGCCAACAGATTCTGGGAGTTGAACACTGATTTATTCTACTGGATATATGGATATTAGACTTGGCGAGTGGGAGCCCATACAGTTGGGGTCATGCATAATTAGGAATTTTACTACCATGGCTACTCTGTTATGAATTACTGTGTCAGTACTCAGTGATAGAAGTTTCTGATGCCAGTCAACTATGCCATTCTTTCTACCTGTTTTTTTAGTGGCTCTTCCATGGAGAATTCGCTTTGGTAGCTGTTAGCTTGCATTTCAAAGATCTTTATACTTTATACTTTGTGTACAATGCCGTAGGTCTATTCATATGCAATCTCTCAAAACCTTCTTGTTTTCTATCACATACCTCTGCACTCTTAAAACAATTCCTAATGAAAAAGAAGACATTCTCCACTGTTGTCAGAAAATGGGAGAGTTAACCAAGGCACAAAGCAATCCCTGAGCCACATGAATAATTGATTCTGATCCTCACTCTTGACAGGGATGGCAAAAAGGGTATAAAAAAACTATATTAACCTGTTAAAATGCTACATGTAGCAGAACAGATGCAATTGAAGGAATCTCTTTTAAAAGTATTCCTCTGTTAGAACCCATCTGCCTTTGTATGGGCCAGGCTGATGTAATTTGGTTGGGTCAGAAACCACTACTTTTACATATATATATTTTTGAGTTGGAGTCATCCAGGCTGGAGTGCAGTGGCATTCTCACAGCCACCCTAGAGTCGACGTACTGGGCTCAGGCTATCCTTCCGCCTCAGTCATCCATGTAGTCAGAACGGCAGGCACGCGCTGCGATGCCTGGCAATTTTTTGATTTATTGTAGACCTGAGGTCTTGCCAAGCTGCTAAGGCTGTCTTCAAACCCATGGGCTCAGGCAACCCTCTCACCTCGGTCTCCCAAATTGCTAGGATTACAGACTTGAGCCACTGCACACAGTTCCTTTACATATTTTAAGCCTTCAGTAATCTTTGACATTCTCCTGCCTCCTTAGATGCAATACTGTTTTGTTATTTACATTTTGGCTGGGCATCCTTTCCCTGTCTCTTATCCCAAATGCCAAGGAACTACTGTGGTAGTTTTTGTCATTGTCATGTTTACTCCAGCTGTGCATTTGCTAAAATGATCCCGTATGGTTTAATGGATCCAATGAATATGAGTCAGTTTTAGAAACAGGACTCCTTTTTTTTTATTATTATTATTCAATCCATGATGATACTTTGTGACCTATGCATCAGTGACAACTTCAATGGTTTTGGAAATGTCAGAGCATTCTAATTTCCTCAGTGTATTATTACCATGGAATTGGTATTAGGTGCATTTTGGGAAGAATTATAGTGACAACATATTTTTTTTCAACGGTACCTGCGTTCTACTTCAATCAACAAGCTTCAAGTCTAGTACTGGCTTACATCCAGACACTGAGCAAGTGATCATAAATTTTACTGTATCTTCTGCTCTTGTCCTCCTGATCATTCATCCTTGGTATATATACATTTTTATGCTATACATTGAGATATACTCTCACTGGCCACCCATCTCTCATCCCCTCAGAACACTATTCTATTCATTATTTTCGTAACTGTCTGAAGTTCAGAATTTCTGTTCCAACGCTCTTGTTTATTCTTTAATTTTACCCCTACTTTCTACTGTATTTGATCCTAGTCATCTGGTCTTGATAACTTTGATATTCTATTATTCTTATTGTTCCTTATTGTTTTTAAGGAGACCAATTTTGTAATAACATCCTCTTATTGTCAGTAATGTCCTGGAGAGAATAGCTACCACTGAGCTTTGCAGCAAGGCTTTTGTCCCCTTCACTAATTATAGAGTGTTTTCCTGTGAAACATCATAAGCTGATCTCACTTGTACACTCTACAGTGACCATTTTCTAACAACATAATCCTGTCTCCCCTTGACATAGACACAACCTCTCAGAATTTAGGATCTATATACTCTGCTGTCTCCCCCCGTATACACTGACCAGGTCCATTTCTTTCATTAAAAGACCCGGAACTAATTTTAGTTGACTCTCATTAATCCAGCATGAAAAGGATGCAAAGATCCCTGAGAAGGGTGAGCTCTATTATCAAGGAGTAGGTACCTATATCATCCTAAAAGCAAGGGGAAGATTCAGACATATATATTCAGACTTCTTTATACCCAGGGAATTCTGGAACACCTGGGGTTTCAAGAACATTGACTCAGAGGTCTCCATTCCAACTCTCAGAACCCATTGTCTTCCCAATCAGTGTTGTCATCTGAATAAGAGAATTCAAAAATAGTTCTACAAAAAGAGAAGAATTTCCAGGTGGAGAATTTAGCCTTTTCTGGAAATATTCTACACTTTAGAAATTACATTTCAGGACTGATTCTTAAATTTCTTTCCTCTGAGTACAGAAGATAAATATATTTTTCAGATAGTCTTCTGTCTTTCACTGCCACTTAAATTGGTGATTAACAATCTCAGCCTTTTTTTTGTCTTTCTCCAACATATTGATAGCACTTAGTCATAGCCATCTGATACCACAGTGCTTATGATTGCCAATTTCCACCACAGCTTGCAAGTGTCTGAGCTATTGCACAATTCAGCTCATTTTATTTCATCTGTATCCCATTTGAATTCATCAGTAGTCACACTGTAGTACTACTGTATCCAGGGACTACCACTACACCAAGTGCCCTCAATTTGCTGGTTCTCAGGGCCAATTAACTAGCACGTAAGTGACTCAGTTTCAAAAATTTTGTTTTAAAATCTGCTTCATAAAACAATTTCTTGTTTAACTGTCTTGAATCAATTGGAAATAAAATCTGAATTTTAAAATGTTCGGAAAAGAGCTTTACCAGTTAGTGTCTAAAAACAACCTCAGATGAAAGCAAGGGAAGTAGAATTAAACAATGGGAGAAACTGAACTTCAAAAGCAATAAAGTTGCAATACAGGTCACAGTAGATCCATGAGGTCTGAAGTTTCTATAGCACTTTCCCTTGAGGGAAAGGGGTCTAGTCTTTATAACACTGCAACAACACGCACTGGGTTGTCCCCCACCCCAGGAAAAGGCATAGCTTTGAGAACGGAGGCTTCTTTAGCTGCAAACTCAAGGCTGTTCCTAGAAGCAATTCAGATAAAAGATACTGACTATAAATACTTCCAGTATTTAAGGGAATAAATGCCTGTATCACAAAGGAAAAGGGGAAGTAGTAGTTGTATATGCCAGCATATTACAATCATCCACTCAGACAATGACCTCTCCATCCAACGAGAGCTCTAGACCTCCTCATAGTGGGAGACATATTTGACTGCTTCCACAAGCCTCACAGGGAGTTAATGAAATAATGGCAATTCTGCCTTGCAAATAATCTCTTGATGGAGTTCACTTCTTTCTCCCACCACTAACTTTATTCTAGCTTGTGCCCTCATCATCTCCTACCTGGATACCTGCACCATTCTCCTTTTTCATTCCAGCATCATTTATTTATCCTGTCAATTCATTATGTATTGCAGGAAAAGTGACGTTTAAAATTTTCCACTAATTAAAGCAATACAAAATGTACACTTAATAATAAAGTTTAAATTTTGTAAAATAGCTTTAAAAACTCCTGATCTATGTTTCTGTCTTTCTTCAGTGCATGCTATATTCATTTGCTAGGGCTGCCATAGCACAGAACCTCAGATTTGGGAGTTTATTATCATTTTTTAAATTATTTTTTTTTTTGAATCGTAGTCTCACTCTGTCATCCAGGCTGGGATGCCCACAGCCACTGCAGCCTTCACCTGCTGGGCTCAGGCAATCCTTCCACCTCAGCCTTCCAAGTAGCTGGAAACACAGGCATGTACCACCACACTTAGTTGAGTTTTTGATTTATTGTAGAGATGAGGTCTCACCATGTTGCTCAGGCTGGTCTAGATACCCTGAGCTCAGGCAATCCTCTTGCCTCTGCCTCCCAAAGTGCTGGGATTACAGGCATGAGCTAAGACACCTGGCTAAGACTGGATAGTTTGAATAACAGACACTTATTTTCTCACAGTTCTGGATGCTCCAAACCCAAGATCAA
Organism: Tarsius wallacei; assembly: GCA_963574415.1. Lineage (NCBI taxonomy): Eukaryota > Metazoa > Chordata > Mammalia > Primates > Tarsiidae > Tarsius > Tarsius wallacei. Next base: position 5,145 of record CAUYQG010134334.1, on the reverse strand, counting down.
AGTGTCAGCAGGGTTGATTTCTCCTGAGATCTCTCTCTTTGGCTTGTAGATGTCTGTCTTCTCCCTATGTCTTCACATGGTCTTTCCTTTGTATCTGCACCTAATCCCCTTTACTAATAAGGGCACCAGTCATACTGAATTAGGGCCAACCCCAATGACTTCATTTAACCTTAATTACCTCTTTAAAGGCTCCCAATACACAGTCACGTTCTGAGGCACTAGAGATTAGGGCTCAACATATAAATCTAGGGCACAGTTTAGCTCATGACAAGTGCCTGTCTTTAAAATCTGGTGAAATCCATTATTTCTCCACATGTGGCTCACTCTCCTGTAATTTAGTCTTATCTACATATTATTTCCTGGATTTAACTCTCTATAGGTTTGGAATTGAGTGCCAATCTTATTTTCCTTGTATTTGTAAAATTGAATTCCACGGCATTTCCTTGAATGCTCATTGCACGCTTACCGTTCACGCCATAAAGCTTATCAGATGTTATTTTAATTGTTTACTTACTCGTTTGTTTCCTCCACTAGACTGTAAATTCCAAAAGTGAACAGCTATTGTTTTCTTCACTATTATATCCCCAGGATCTAGCACAGTGCCTAGCATGGATTAGAATCACCATAAATAATTTGATCATGTTTTTTATTGCATTATTCATTACTTGGAGGCAGAGTTTGTGCTTTACTCAATATTTTATCTCATGTAGCCTCCAAAACATTCCTGCTTATCTCATAATAAATAAATAAAAATTATTAATTCATATTTAATTAAATAATGGCTCAAAATATTTTGTCATATTTTGTCATCTACAGAAATTTTATTGCTTCAGGAATTACATATGGTAATTCACTCGTCTTCTTTGTACACATTTGATAGATTTTGATTTTGTTTAACATATTAATAATTTTGTTTTTTAAAGGTGAGTTTTAAATGGCAAGTCAATGAAACAGTTGGATTTCATTAAAAAAATTTCTTAGTGTCAATCTTTTAATGTTAATGATTTCCTCCCAACCAGTGCAATGAACCTTAATAAGCTATTTGTATAAACTGTCTGGGTTGTTTTTCTTCATTAAATTTCAATGAACTTGAAAGACATTTTTAAGTATTTTGTGAAAAGAGAGCAACATACTGCTTTAAAACTTGTATAATCTAAAAGGTTATTTATAATGAGATAAAATGAGATATCCAGGAAAGGTGAAAAAAAAAATAACTACAAATATGGGAGTAAATATCTTTGAGCATCAGTCTAAGAAATTGACCATAGAAATTAAGAGATAGAAGAAATTCAGAGAAACATTTAAATCAATATGCTAATTTCAACAAGTTAAATGAAAGATTTAAATGTCTTCTCTTGGGAGCCACAAGTTTAGTAACAGCATCAGGATCAAATCCTCATACACTTTTCTTAACACTATATTATCAAGCTAAGTAAATCTTGCATTAAGCACATGAACCCCTCATATGTATTTATGAAAAAAACACAAATCTATATCACCCTTCAGAAAATGGTTTGTTCATTGCCTCATATCGGGTACTTATTTTATTTATGTATTTATGTATGTACACATATATGTGTTTACTTATTTATTATAGAGTTGTGGGGTACAAGTGATAAATTATCACATAAGTAGGCTGTATGCAGGTGAAGTTTGGGCTTCTACCTGGCCCACATTCCTCCTAATAGTGGGTCAGGCATCCATTGTTGTCACATGCCGCCCACCCTTCTCCCTCCCTCCCATCCCTAGCAGTGCCTAGCGACTGACAATCCCACCCTTTTGCTAATATTACTAGTGATCAGGGTCCATTCATGAGTGAGAACATGTAGTATTTAGTTCTTTCTTTCTGTGATAGTTCACTTAGCATGATGGTCTCCAGTTACATCCAAGTTGCTGCAAAGGCCATCATTTTGTTCTTCATTATGATTGTGCAATATACTATTGTGTAATAGCCCATCATGCATATGTACTACATTTTCTTAATGGAATTTACAGAAGTTCGATTTTTAATTCTTTTAGAAATTGCAACACTAGGCAATTTCTAAAATAACTAGAAATTGGCCTTCCATATGACCCAGCAATCCCCCTTCTGGAAATATACCCGGAGGAAATCAAATCATGCTACAACAAAGATAACTGCACACGAAAGTTTATCGCAGCCCTGTTCACAATAGCAAAAACATGGAACCAACCATGCTTCCCATGGAAATCAGACTGTATTTTAAAAATGTGGTACATGGCCAGGCTCAGTGGCTCAGCCTGAAATTCTGCGCTTTGGGAGGCCAAGGTGAGTGAATTGCCTAAGTCCGCGGGTTCGTGACCCACCTGGGCAACTTGGCGAGACCTCATCTTTACAATAAATCAAAAAGAATTAGCCGGGCATGGTAGCGCATGCCTGTAGTTCCAACTACTTGGAAGGCTGAGGCAGAAGAATCGCAGGAGCCCAGCAGGTCAAGGTTACAGTGGTCAGGAGTTTGCCACTACACTCCAGTCTGGGTGACAGAGTGAGACTCCAACTCAAAAAATAAAATGTGGTACCTATACACAATAGAATATCATGAAGCCATAAAGCAGGACAAACATATGGACTTCATAGTAACTTGGATGAATTTAAAGTCTATAATATCCAGTGATCTATCACAGAAACAGAGAACTAAGTACCACATGTTCTCGTGCATTGTAGTTTTGATTTGCATTTCTCTGATAATTAGTAAGGCTGAGCATTTTTTCATGTGTTTGTTGGCTGCTTGTATGTCATCTTTTGAGAAGTGTCTGTTCATGTCCTTTGCTCATTCTTCAGCGGGTTTGTTTAATTTTTTCCTTTCACTTCATTTGATTTCCTTGAGACTCCTTAGGTACTTCTTTTTGATGGGTAAAAAAATCTATAAAGATAATATTTAAGCCTGAGCCTAATAGATACTCTAGCAGAAACACATGATATGGTTTGAAGAGAAGGTGTTGGTAAAATGTTCCCAATATCTAATAGCTATCAGAAAGTTTATCTTTATCTTTTAAAACACAGAATAAGCATCTAGATTAAAATAAGTTTAAAAAAAAAACAGCATAGCAACTGGTTGTTTAATACAGTTTATTGACAAAGAGAAAAGATACACTCTTCTGATGAGATTCAGGAATAGTTGGTAGTGTCCACAATTGTTGGTGGATTAGCATGCACAATGTTCCTGATAAATATATCAGGTGTTGGTTGTTTGCCCTCACGATCACAGGCTGACTAGGAGCCACAGTTTTCTGCTGCTGCCCGGTGTTGCCAGAGAGTGTTGCAGCATATATGGTCAGTCTGAGAAAAGATCAGATTTCAAGGATGGAAGAATGGTTTCTACTGAACGCGTGTAGTTTCCACATCATTGTAAAGGCAAACAATTATTTAGTTGAACCACCATAAGTCAGAACTGTCTTTATGTTCAACACAGCAGCTCTTGCAATATTTTAAAATGTAAATCAGAAAATCTCTTCTTGGAGAAACCCTCCAGTTGCCTGATCTCACTTTGCTATGACCTAGAAGATGTTACAAACCCCAGTTCGTCTGAAAACTCTGTAATGTCATTTTCTCCAACTCTCTCTTTCTCCCTCTGTTGCAGCACACTGACCTCTGTGCTATTCTGGAAACACAGCAGGCACACACACATCTCAGGACCTTTGCACGGGCTTTCTCTCTCGGGAAAATCAATCTTTATCTATTTTGTGTGTAATAAATCTCTCTACTCTCTTACTCAAATATTGCCATTCTCAATGAGTCCTAATCTCAAATTTTCTATTCTCTTCCCTTTTAAAATTTTTATTTATATGCCTATCATCTTCCAAAAATCTGGACCATTTATTTATTTGTTTGTTTTTTGTTTTTTGCCCCTACATTATTGTATGAGCTCTAAAAAAACACAAATTTTTGTCTATTTAGTACAATGCTGCAATCTCAATTTCTTAAAACAGTACTTGATATAACAGGTGAATTAATGAGTAATGGGTGGTGAAGTGGTTGTTTAAAAATAAACAGAATAAAAGAAAAAAGTAAAATACTATATTTGGTAACTAAGGGAACTATAAAGTCAAGACTAGAATGAAAGCAGATAAGAAAAGTATTTATCAATAATCTACAATTTTATAAATAGAGGCTGTGACAAGTTGCCGGAATTAGCTATACATAATAATTAAAAGTTAAAGTAAGTGACTAAATGTTAGAAAAAAGTTGGCATATATCTATAAAAGGAAAGAGCAATATGTTATCAAATAACACTAGATTAAATTATACCAATAGAAATTAAAATAACAGCTTAAAATGTAAGAAACAAAATAAAGTGCAGATAAACTAAAAATATAATGTACAAATGTGCTTATGAGAGGGTGATGTAAGAAAATAATTTGTAATTATTAAAGAAGGAACTGTCAAGCAAATAAAGTGCATAATGCATGGAGATGAATAATTGAGACCAAAATATCACAAAGAAGTGGATAAGTAGAAATTTTTTTTTCTCATATGTAAGACAGAAGTGGCTATTTCATTATTTCTTTTTAGAAGAGAGAAACCAAAATTTTGTGTTTGAAATTTACAGAATTATAATCTGAATGAGAAACATGTCTTTGTCTATGAAGTTCACTAAAAGGGACCCTGAAATACCTCCAAACCAACAAGTACAAACATTGTGGAGTCATCTAAAAATTAGAGAATAAATACGCTATCAAACATGACAAATGGAAATTGCATGCATAAAGTATTGGGGGAAAGCAAAATTAGAAAACATATTACACTACCTTGAAATAAAATTTTGTTAAAAAGTGATAATATAGCCAAAAAGTGTATAAATTAATCACGAGTTAATTGATTATGAATTATAGGGACTGAATAACATAATAATAGCATCATAACAGTCCAGTTATTAAGAACAGAGGAGGATTACCTCTAACAAGATGGCCATAGAACTGGTGGGAGCATGAAAGTCTCTCCGAGAGTGTCCATAAAGACAGTCTTCATAGCCGGGCTCAGTGGCTCAGCCTGTAATCCCGCGCCTTTGGGAGGCTGAGGTGAGTGAATTGCCTGAGCCCGCCGGTTTGAGACCCACCTGGGCAAGCGAGACCTCATCTCTACAATAAATCAAAAAAATTAGCCGGGCGTGGTAGCACGCGCCTGTA
>CAUYQG010134332.1:0-10583 GCA_963574415.1 Tarsius wallacei | reverse complement strand
TAAAAGAGGAAATTCCAAGGTTTAGAACTAGGTATTGATGAAAAAGAAAAATTCTGTAAAATATTTAAAGAAACTAATTTAGTGTAACTAAAATGAAATCTAAGTAGATTTAAAAAGTTTTAAAAAATTGAAAAATTGTGCCCAAAATATTCTTTTATGGAAAGATTCACATCTGAGAGGGGACCCAAAAAACCAGGAATTATCTTTTGGAGGGTGGGCCCTTGTAAATGTTCTAGGAATACATCAGCATCCGGGTACAAGCTAGCATTATTGGGAGAGGCTATGTTTGGCTTTAGTGAATTAAAAAAAAAAAATTCTTTCAATGTATTTGCCCATTTCATGATGCGTGATTTATGTGTGTATGTACCTATGCCACACTGAGCAGCCAACAGTTTTTGACCCAAAACAGCACGACCCTGGTGCCCTACCCTCCCTATTCACCTGATCTTGCCCTGAGTGACTTTTTCTTCCCCCCGATGAAAAAAGTCCTCAAAGAGAAACATTTTGCTGATGTGGAAGAGGTGAAACAAAAAAACAGCAGAAGCACTAAAAGGCATCCAAACCGATGAGTTCAAAAGCGGTTTTGAGCAATGGAGAAAGCATCTTGATAGATGTATTGCATCAAACGGAAAGTATTTTGAAGGCGACTGGAGTTTAAACATGGAAATATACAATTTTTTATAAATAAATTCTTTTTTGGGGGTCACCCTTTCTTTCTACTTCTATAAAAGTAGAAAGAATAATGTAATAATCCCTCCGTATCTATCACCCAACTTCAAATAATAATTATCAACTTGCTGACTGTTACCCTGCTTTGTCCATATGGGGCTGAAAAATATAGACTATTACATAAGGATGAACAATGATGTGTTTAAAACATGGGGAAGTTCTATAATTGAAAGGTAGAAAAGAGGGATTGGTACTGGAGAGCAATTATGGGTCTTTGCCTTAAATGAGGATTGAATGGTGGTTGAGTGAGCAATCCTTAGGAATTAGCAAAGTAACAATAGAGAGGAAATGTGAGTCTTTCTCTCTGGACTATGTGTGTCTCTCCAGACTTAAGAGAAAAATAATTCTATTTTGTTTGATTCACTATATTGTGGGATCTCTTTTATAATAGTTTAGCTTTTCCTGTTTTTTTTTGTTTTTTTTAGTATGAGTCTCATTCTGTCATCCAGGCTGGAGGGCAGTGGCATGCTCCTGGCCACTGCAACCTCGACCTGCTGGGCTTAGGCGATCCTTCTGCCTCAGCCTTCCAAGTAACTGGAACTACAGGCACACACCACTACACCCAGTTAATTTTTTGATTTATTTTAGAGATGGGAGTCTCACTAAGTTGCCCAGGCTGGTCTCGAACCTGTGGGCTCAGGCAATCCTCTCATCTTGGCCTCCCAAAGTGCTGGGATTATAGGCATGAGCCACCGCACCCGGCCTAGCTTTTCCTTTCTAAAACAGTTTTCCTAACTAACCAAGATTACCTCCAACTTCCTACCACCAAAAATAAAGTTGCAATAAACATTTTAATATATGTTTCCTTAGGACCATATACAACAATTTTTTAGATCATTTTACTCAGGTAAATAATGTCTGGGTCATAGTCTATCTGTATATATAATTTGATTAAGTACCCTCACATTGCAGTGCTTGTACCAGTTTTCACTGTAATATCTTGGATTTCCCTATCCCTAAATACTCACCAAGTAACCAATACTTGGTAGCCTATCAGGTGTGAAGTGACATCTCTTTGCTGTTTTAACTCACATTTATATCATTACTAACAAGTTTGTGCATCTCTTCATATATTCTTTAGTCATATGATTTTCTTCTTTTTTACATTCTGCTTCTTATCCTTTGCCCTTTTTCCTATTAGTTTCCCCCCTTGTTTCTGGAGTTACTTGAATATTTTAGATCTACTCTCTTGTCAGTTTTAGACAGTACAAATATCTTCTATTCTATCATATTTATATTTCCCCTTAGTGTTCAGCATAGAACATAAACTCATAATATTGATGACTCCAAATTCATTTTCTTTTATCTTGTGATCTGTGCTTTTGAAATTTTGGTCTGCTGGATGCGGTGACTCAAGCCTGTAATCCCAGCACTTTGGGAGGCCAAGGTGAGAGAATTTCCTGAGCCCGTGGGTTTCGAGACCAGCCTGGGCAACATGGTGAGACCTCGTCCCTACAATAAATAAAAAAATTAGCCGGGTGTGTGGCACGTGCTTGTAGTTTTGGCTACTTGGAAGGCTGAGGCAGAAGGATCACCTGAGCCCAGCATAGAGACGCTGGGGTGGCCGTGAGTGTGCTACTGCACTCCAGCCTGGTATACAGAGTGATACTCCAACTCAAAAAAAAAAAAAGAAATTTTGGTCTAAGAAGTCTTTTGTCATGCTAACTCACAAAGATGTTCCACATTTTCTTCTATTAACTTTATAGTTTTACCTTTCACATTTAGATCTGCCATATAAATGTGGTGGTAGTGTTATGTAGGGATTCAATTTGATTTTCTTCATATAATGAGTTTGTTTTCCCACCACCTATTAAATAATCTATGCTTTTTCCATTGACTTCAGTGGTACCTTCATCAAATGTTAGTTTCCTGCATGAAAATGATTCTTTCTCTGAGTTCTCTATTCTGTTCTCTTGGTATTTGTCCGCCTTACTTTTTTTGTTATTATGGTTTTGTAGTATCTCCTAACAGCTGGGAAGGCAATTATCTTCCTACTTTTACTCTTTTTCTTTTAAAGGGGATGGCTTGGGTATTTATTATCTTTTGTTCTTCTATATAAATAAATATTAGAGTAAGTTTATTGAGATTCTTAAAAAACCAAAAGGAATTTTGATTGGTTTCACATTGAAATAATAGGTTGAATTAGGAGATAAACAAATATTTATAGTAATCAATTATCCTATACAGAAGCATGGAGTATGTCTCAATTTATTAAAGTAATTCCAATGTCCTTTATTAGAATATAAAAGTTTTCTTCCATTGAAGTCTTAGACATTCTGTGTTAATTCCCAGAAACTTAATAACTTTTCTTGCTATTATAAGTAGTATCTTATTCGTGAGTATATTTTTTATTTGGTTATCGCTGATGTAGAGACATTCTTTTGGTTTTAGTAATTTGATCTTATAATTTTAAGCCTTGCTAAACTCTCTTTTTAGTTTCAGTAGTTAATTCTGTTGGGTTTTGTAGGTAATTATTATACCACCAGGTAAAGTGAGATAATAAAAATCTTCCTAGGAAGATAATAATATTATTAGGCAATACTAATGCTAATACTATTAATAATATTGTTAAATAGTAGGGATGGTAACTGGCAAGCTTTTCTTTTTCTTTGACTTAAAGACAGTGCCTCTAAGGTTTCCCTACAAAGTACAATGTTTACTATGGAGTTCAATATATAACTTTTTTCCAAGTTAAAAATTTATCTTCTATTCCTAATTTCCTAATAGTTTAAAAAATAGCAAAAATAACTAATGAATCTTATTAAAAGCTTTAAAGATATTGCTATAGTTTGGATTTTGACTCTCTTAACCTCATGTTGAAATCTGATCACAATGTTGGAGGTGGGGCCTAACAGGGGGTGTAGGGTCATGGGTGAATCGATTAATCCCTTCCTTGAGTGTGGGTAAGTGAGTTTTCACTCTATTAGTTCCTGTAAGAGGTGGTTGTTAGAAAGAGCCTGGCATCTTCCTTCTGTCTTATCCCTTGCTTCTTCTCTTACTATGTGATCTCTACATAGCTGGTTCTCCTTCACCTTCCACCATGAATTTCCAACAGCCTGAGGTTTTCACCAGACATGGATGCCCAATCGTGTAGTCTGTAGAATCATGAGCCAAATTGACCCTTAAAAAAAAAATAAACTACCCAGCCTCAAGTATTCTTTAATAGCAACACTAAATGAACTAAGACAGACATAGATTGAGATAATAATATGGCATTCCTCCTTTAGCCTACCAGTATAAGTTGCAGTGATAGATACAAAGGGGACCCCAAAAAGCCTGGAATTATTTTTTTTAGTGAGTGGGCTCCTTGTAATACAGGCTTACCCAACTTGGTAAGTATTCTAAGAACCCATTGGATTAGTGTACCAACTAACATTGTTGTGAGATACTGTGTTTGGCTTCAGTGAATTTTTTTGGGGAAATTCTTTTAGTGTGTTTGCCCATCTCATGATAGTTGATTTACTAGTGCACCTGCCCACACTGTGCTGAGTGTTCAGCAGTTTTTGGTCCAAAACAGCATGACCCCTGTGCTCCACCTTCCCTATTCACCCGATCTCACCCCCGAGAACCTTTTTTTTTTTTTGTTTCCCTGGATGAAAAATGTCCTCAAAGGGAAATATTTTGCTGATGTGGAAGAGGTGAAACAAAAAATGGCAGAGTGTTAAAAGGCATCAAAATTGATGAGTTAAAAAACTGTTTTGCACTGTAGAAAAAGCATCTTGATAGGTGCATTGCATCAAACAGAGAGTACTTTGAAGGTGACTGAAGTTTAAATATGTAAGAATAAATACACAGCTTTTATATATGAGTTCTGTTTATTTGGCCCTCCTTGTATTCTGATGTTGAACTTTCCTTGCATTCCTAGGATAAATCCTATGTAATTCTAGTGTATTCTTTTCTTAATATGATGTTGCATTAGTTAGCTAATATTTTATTTAAAATTATTGTGCCTATATTTGTAAGTAAAATTCATAAATAATTTTATTTTTCTGTACCTCACTCATCTGGTTTTGAAATCAAGATTACTGCAATGTCATAAAATGAGATTGATAGTTTTTTGTTCTCTCTATTTTCTGAAATAATCTTGAGTAATAAAGCAAGCAGGCATTTAAAAAATAAATTTTATTGACTTCATCTGTATAGCCAACAGTGTTTGTACATTTTGAAGGGGGATAGTCTTTAAGTTTATTTCTATTTTTAAATTACTTCTTTGTTTATTAAGAAATTATCTATTTCTTTTTGTGCCAATGTTGACATGTAAATTGTTTTCCAAGTATTTATCCATCCTTTTCAGGTTTTCAATTTTTATCATGTGGCTTTTCAAAACAACATGCTTTATTATATCTTTCATTTCTATATTTATTATTTATTTATTTGCATTGTAATAGTTCTTTTCCTTTTGGTATAGCAGAAATTTACTAAAATGCATTTATATTGTGTTTTACAGAAGAAAAAGTAGGGTCAGATTTCCTGTTTCCTGTGATACCTTGGGACTGACATCTGCAGCAATGATGATCTCTGGCGTGTTAGGAGGACTCCTCATGCTTTTTGTGTTGACTGATGGTCACAATGATCTGTCTGTAGTCTGTACTGAATCCTGCCTCCAGGTCAAATTCAGACAAATGCCTCTGGTAAACAACTTGCAACCTCTGCCACATGAGTTATATCTAGGAGACGGCTGCCCTGTAAATAGAGTTGAACCTGATGTCTTTTAGTTCCTGTATCTTCTGACACTTTGTGGCATCAGCCTTCATGCTGACCCAGTAGGTATGCTCATTGAAACTACAATCACATATGACCCAGTGAATCTTGACTTCTATTTTTACAACCCAATAATGTGCTATATTCAAAGGAGGTTTCCAATAATTGCGGTGATGAAAAGGAAAGAGAATTATAGTCGTGAACCCAGAAGGCCAGTGGGAGAGAAATGCTCACTATCAGGTGGAGCTAAAGACCTGGAAATCTATGCAAGAGTGCCATTTGGGAACAGTTTTCCCTTGTCAGCAAAACCTAATTAAGAATAGAAATGGGCCGGCCCGGTGGCTCAGCCTGTAATCCGAGCACTTTGGGAGTGGATTGCCTGAGGCCGCGGGTTTGAGACCAGCCCTGGCAAATTTGCCAAGACCTCATCTCTACGATTAGAAAAAAAAAAAAAAAAAATTAGCTGGGCGTGGTAGTGCACGCCTATAGTTCCAGCTCCTTGGAAGGCTGAGGCTGAAGGTTTGACGGAGCCCAGCAGGTCGACATTGGGGTGGCTGTGAGTGTGCCACTGCACTCCAGCCTGGGCGATGGAGTAAGACTCTTCCTCAAAAAAAAAAAAAAAAAAAAAAGAATAGAAATGAAGCTGTAAATTCTGGATGATGAGGCGACCTTACTTAACCTGGTACTCTGACTGCTTGAGGCTTTTATTGCCTTTTAGAAGTTGGATTAATTTATGAATAGCACCTTCTACCATTCAAAATGTAATGTTTTTAAATGAAAAACTTGTTATGCTGTCCCTATTTATAAACTCTTGGGGAAGATAGAAAACAAGCCTTCCCAGATTTTTAATTTGTAATAAAGGCATTAAAAAAAAAAAAAAAAGAAAAAGTAGAGTCCTCAACATTCAGGCAATCACCTCTATTCTCAGAAGTGCTTCATGAAAAGATGGACTTCTTTCCCCTCTTCTCAATAAAATATTTTTGTTTATACTCCTGAAAACGATACACAATTGCACCAACTTCATAAGAACAATCCCTTTAAGATCCTAAAACTTCTGCAGAGAATGAAGAGATACTAGCAGAGAATCTTCTCCCAGTTCCGATGCCTCACAACAGAAGTGTAATGCAAGAGATAAAAAATGGCAGCTCTTCAGAGGAGTCTGTGCACCCAGCAGGTAGACCATGAAGGGGTTAGGCTGGGCACCCCTGACTGTGCAGTGTGGCCAGCTGGGACTGTATGACTTCCAGAGCCTTTTCCTTCTTCTCTTCATCTGAGGTGGTCATCGCTCCTGGAGAGTCAGTCCCTGGAAGGGTATTAATCATTTTACTGGGTGCTTTGCCCAGGACCCCTGCTGTAATTTCAAAAAGAATTTTGTCGATTTCAACTTCTGCTTCTTCCTCCATTTCTTCCTGATCATCCATGTGATCCTGGCCTTCGTCATCTTTTTGGACATCTCTCTCATGGTGGCCTGGATTTCTTTTGCAAGACTTCACATGGCCTTCATCACTTCTGTGCTCTCCTATAGGGGACCAGTCACTCACAGGGACCATAAAATGGTTCTTTGTCTCCATGAGCACCAAGTTCATATGTGCTTTGGATGCACAGAGCTTGCTCACAACCTTTCTTGACCTGATCATCTCTTTGGCCAGAACCACACATCCTTTCTGGCCTTTCTTGGCAGCATCTTTCACAGATCGTTTCACTTTTTCTTCTTCTCTTTGGATGTCTCTTATTTCTCCCTGTCAACAGCTCTCATTTTCTTTCTTCTCTTCAGTGACCATTCATTGGCCAGTTCTTTGGGCAGCCTCTCCTGGGTTTTTTCCAAACAGCCCCATGGTGAACTGAAATCGTCTTGCTCCTTTTGGCTTTCTGTTCTCTGTGCCTAGGCAGGCCATGGGCAGCTGCCTGCATTTTAATATTTCTTGGTCAATTTTGTCGAATGCCTATTTTATCAATCTTTCCCTCAAATATCCTCCCCAGTTGGAGGGAGTAGAAAGATTATAGATTTTTCATACACGGTCTCCCTATCGCAAATAATTCTTTCCGCATCTACCAGCAACTTGATGACATTTCTAGTTTTCTTTTCTTTCTTTGAGTCGGAGTCTCACTCTGTCACCCAGGCTGAAGTGCAGTGGTATGCTCACAGCCACCACACCTTCGACCTGCTGGGCTCGGGGATCCTTCTGCCTCAGGTTTCCAAGTAGCTGGAACCACAGGCGAGCACCATCACACCCAGCTAATTTTTTGATTTAATGTAGAGATGAGGTCTTGCCAAGTTGATCAGGCTGGTCTCTAACCCAAGGGCTCAGGTGATCCTCTAGCCTCTGTCTGGGATTACAGGCACATGCCACCCCGCCTGGCTGAGTTTTCTTTTCATACAAACTAATTGGAGGATTGAGGGGTCAGTACATCAGGACTAGTTTTCTATCTTTTATTAAAGCCTGAATATTGCTGGGTGCAGTGGCTCACACCTATAATCCCAGCACTTTGGGAGGCTAAGGTGGAATAATTGCTTGAGCCCAGGAGTTTGAGATCAGCCTAGGCAATATAGCAAGACCTTGTCTCTACAAAAAAAAAATAAATAAATAAATAAAAATCACAAAAATTAGCTAGGCATAGTGGCAGGTGCCTGTAGTCCCAGCTACTTGGGAGGCTGAGGCACAAGGATCACCTGAGCCCAGGAGTTTAAGGCTGTGATGACCTTTGATCATGCCACTGCACTCCATCCTGGGTGACAGAGTAAGAACCAAAGTAAAAAAAAAAAAAAAAATCTGAATATGATACCTGGCAGCACCTTGTTGTTCTCTTTAGAATATTGGAATACTTATCTCCTAATTTCTTAACCATTGGGGATTTAGATGAAATTCTAATGCAGGAGAAGAGTATTATTTACTATTCTGTTACATAAATATATCTTTTAAAATAAGTTTAAATTATATAATGTACATCAATCCATACTTTGTTTACTTCTGTTACATGGATATCCTTCCAGTTAGTCAATTCCTTTCTTAGTCCATTTTCTATTGCTTATAACAGAATACTTGAATACTTTATAAAGAAAATGAATTTATTTCATACAGTTATAGAGACTGAGAAGTCCAAGGTAGAGAGGCCACTTCTGGTGAGAACCTTCTTGCTGGTCGAGACTCTCTTCACAGTCCTAGAATGGCACAGGGCATCACATGTTTAGGGGGCTGAGCATGCTTAATGTGCAATCTTACCACCCTTTTCCTCTTCGTATAAAACCACCAGTTCCCCTCTTATGATAACCCATTAATGCATGAATGAATCAATCTATTCATGAGGACAGAGCCCTTATGATCCAATCTCCTCTTAAAGGCTCTGCCTCTTATAAATACAGTCACCTGGTAATTGGTGTGGCTGTCTGTGTTTGCTAATTAGCTTTATCCAAAAGAAAAACAAACACTTCATACTATTATGACAGGAGGTAGTTTTACAACTTGGAGTGAGGCTCCCACTGAAGTTAGGCTCCTACTAAGGCAGGCCAGTAAGTACAGGAGAGTGTGACCTCTGTTTCATCCTGCAAAAAGCAGGAAACCAGTTGCTAAAAATCTGGAAAACACCTCCAGGGTGTTTATGGCTGGAGTCAGCAGAGCAAAGCAGGCCCTCTACCTTCTTGATCACTTGTCAATTGTAAATGAAACACAAGCACATCACATAGCCGAGATGACCATATGAAAAAAAAAAATCTTTGTTTCTATGACCATATAAAAAAATGTAATGTACCACATTTTTTTATCCAGTCTGGTTTCAATAGGCAGCATGGTTGGTTCCATGCTTTTGCTATTGTGAATAATGCTGCAATAGACATGCATGTGCAGGTATCTTTTTTGTAGAATGATTTGAGTTCCTCCAGGTATATTCCCAGAAGGGGAATTGCTGGTTCATATGGAAGGTCAATTTCTAGTTTTTTAGAAATTGCCACACTGCCTTCCATAGAGGTTGAATTAGTTTGCACTCCCACCAACAGTGTAAAAGCATTCCCTTTTCTCTGCATCCTTGCCAGCAACTGTTGTTGTTTGTTTTATTAATCATGGCCATTCTTACTAGAGTTAGGTGGTATCTCAATGTGGTTTTGATTTGGAGAAAAAATTTTCAAGTTTTATTTTCTTTTTTTTTGAGTTGGAATCTTACTTTGTTGCCCAGACTGGAGTGCAGTGGTGTGCTTATGGCCACCACAGCCTCCGCCTGTTGGGCTCAGGCTATCCTTTCACTTCAGCCTTCCAAGTAGCTGGAACCACAGGCATGAACCATTACTCTTGGCTAAATTTTTGATTTATTGTAGAGATGAGGTCTTGCCGTGTTGCCCAGGCTGGTTTTGAGCCCATGGGCTCAGGCAATCCTCTTGCCTCAGCCTCCCAAAGTGCTGGGATTACAAGTGTGACTCACTGCGCCCAATCAGAGTTTTCAAGTTTTGTAAGGTAAATTCTCTATGAAAAAGGGAAATCTCTTCCTTTGTTTTCAACAAGGAGAATTAGCTTATTTTAAATTTGCATTTTCCCTTATACCATCCAATTGTTCAACCATCACTTGTTGAAGAGAGTATCCTTTTTCCATTGAGGTACCTTTGGACTTTTCAAAAATCAGTTGATTATATTTTTGTGTATCATTTCTGGACTCTCAATTCAGTTTCTTTGATTTATGTGTCTATCTCTTTGCTGGTACAACAGTCTTGATTGCCATTGTGTATTAAGTCTTGGAACTGGATAATGTGAATACTACTGGTTTTTTCCTCAGAATTTTTTGGGCTATTTTAGTATCTTTGCCTTTGCATGTTCACCAGTTTCCTTAGGCTAAGGGTTTGAATCTCTTTTTCTGTTTACAATGGGATTATGCCAGTATCTTCAGAGTATGGACTTTGATAAATTTCCTGCTTCAGGTTAAGCCTTTTATTCCACATAGGAAATAAGAGTTCTGGGTCTTGGAGGATTTGGCAGTAACTGTTGTTCTTCTACCCCAGCCAACACCATGGGGAGAGGTTTTCTTTGCTTTTCCTCCACCGTCCCTGTGAAATCTATGTGTGGCTACTGGAGGAAAAGACTGTAAAAAGGTGGGAATCCATTCAAGAACAGCCTGGGCAACTTGGCAAGACCTTGTCTCTACAATAAATAAAAAAATTAGCCGGGTGTGGT
>CAUYQG010134329.1:0-17661 GCA_963574415.1 Tarsius wallacei | reverse complement strand
ATTTGGAAGAGAAAGAACTGCTTATATTACAAAACTTTCTCTACAATATTTCATCATTAATAACTGTGGTTTCTTTCTACAACAACTGCTTATAGAAAGGCTGACTCCGTTAACATTCCTCAGTCCTGCTGAGTCTCCCCTACAGCTCTCAGCAGCCATTCACATTTCCAAAAAGCAGGAAGGTTAAAATTCTGGGTCCCCATGTGTCAGAATCACTTCAAAACTTCAACCTTTATTCAGACTACATGGGTCTCTCTTCTTGCTTCTGCAACAGAAACCCAGCAAGGATTCACTCTCTGGTTAGACTAGCCATGTTGGTAGAGCAATTAATATTAAATCTTCAGTCATTCAATCAATCAAATTAAAAGGGTTTGTGACTGGAAGAACTAAACAGACAATGTACCATGATGTGATTAAGGGCATAAATTAATGGCTTAATTTGTAATTTATGATATATATTCAACCTAATTAAAAAAGAGTTCTAGACGAATTATGATAGGTAACTTCTTAAGGAAAGGAAAATGAATGACCAAAGCTTAAAGCTCAACATGGCCCCAATTATTTTACATTTAAAAAAAAATTACAATAATTTGGATTCACACAAAAATTGTGGAGAAAGTATAGAGTTCCCATGTACCCTCTATACACTTTATCTTATAATTAGCATCTTACATTAACGTGGAACATTTGTCACAATTAATGAACCTTATTAACAAAAGTGTATAGTTTGTTCACATTTCCTTGTTTTTACCTGATGTCCTTTTTCTGTTCCAGAATCCTACCCCTTTATCCAGAATGTTACATTTAGTTGTCATGTCTTCCAAGGTTCCTCCCGGTTATGAAAGTTTCTCAGGCTTTTCTTGTTTTTGATGACCTTGACAATTTTGAGGAGTACTGGCTATTTATAGAATCTCTTCAATTGGAATTTTTATGATTTTTTCCCCCCCATGATTAGACTGAGGTTATGGGTTTGGGGAAGGAATGCCTCAGGTGGAAAGTGCCATTTTCATTATAGCCTATCAAAGGTATGTCCTACCCATGTAACTTATGACTGTTATTATTGACCTTGATCATGATCACCTGGCTCAGGAAGTGCTTGTTGGGTTCCTCCACTGTAAAGTTATTCCATACTGTAACTTTTGGAAGATGTACCCCTTTCCATACTGTACTCTTTGTAAAAAAATAAATAAATAAATAACTATGTGCAACCCACACATGAGGAGTAGGGGACTTATGTTCTGTTTCCTTGAAGGCCAAGTACTTGCATTGTATTTGGAATTCCTCTTTACAAGAGATTTATCTCTCATCTCCGATTCATTTATTTGTTTGGTCATTTGTTTATTTCGATATGAATTTGTGATTATTTATTTCCTACCTTGGGTTATAATCAAATGCTACATTATTTATTTTGTTGCTTAAATTGCTCCAACTTTGGCCATTGAGAGCTCCTTCTGCTGTATTCCATCCCTTTGACATATTCATCTCCTGGTTGTTTGTTTTTATTTTTCTTTCATCTTGCATATTGACCACTCCAGCCCTAGAATTGGCCATTTCTCTGAAAACTTCTGATGACCTTCATTGGAGAATATTATTGGGTTGATGCATAGGATCATAGCATTTTTCATTTGCCCATGGAAGGCCAATGCTACATGACGGTTGATTTCTCACAGTCTATCACCTTTGCCAATTCTCGGGTTGACTGATGTGGATCATCATGAATTAACTAAGCATTTAAACGAACTTCATCAAAACCCTAAGATCTTCCTGAACATGGAGAGTCACTCAGGTGAAACTGGCCTTCTTTGAAATGACAAACCATTTTTTTGTCTTGTTTTCCCTGATGGCATTCCCCCCGCACATGGCACAAATACTTTGAGCCGCCTCTGCTGCTGCCTTTACTCCTCTGTTAAACTCAAACAGAAGAATATGTCGGAAGTGATTGTGTTTTTCCACTGGACACTCCATCTTCTTTAGCTCACAAATAGTACTAGCTTTCTTTAGATCTGCACAGTGCAAGGCATCTTCACAAGCACAACATTGTCACTCCAAATGACAAATGACAAACAATAAATAAACCCTCAACACCACTGTGCTGCCACGCCAAACACTAACACTACAAACTTATGCATCAACCTAATATTAGAAGCTAAGAACTGGGGGTTGGGAAGATTGCTCCAATTTTCATAATACTGATTGAAAGGACTCTGTACACTTTTGTTTTACCAGTGGACTTCTAGGGTCATTTAAAAGTGTGTTGAATATACTTAAAGGAGAACGCCAGACTAGTAATATCCCATCATTTTTACTAAATAATAACTTTATCCAATATCATTCTATTTGGGGCCACATTTTTATTCTTATATGATTGACACAAAAAATGTACAATGAAGTTTAAATGTAATCAGATTGTAGAAATTGGAATTTATCAATGTCTTAGAGCAGTGCTTCTCAAACTCTACTGTGCACACTAAGCACATGTAATTTAAAATGCATTTTCTCATTCAGTAGGACTGGGGTAAGAGCTGAGATTCTATTTTTATTACAAACTTCCTGTTGAAATCACACTTTGTTGACAAAAATCTTAGAGCAGAGATTGGCAGAAATGATTCTGTAAAGAGCCGGATAATCTATGTTTTGGGGTTTGTGGACCATATAGTCTCTGTGACAACCACCCAACTCTGCTGTTTTACTGTTGCGGGCAATACATAAAGAATAACTGTGAGCCGGGCTCAGTGGCTCAGTCTGTAATCCCACGCTTTGGGAGGCTGAGGTGAGTGGATTGCCTGAACCTGTGGGTTCAAGACCCGCCTGGGCAACTTGGCGAGACCTCATCTCTACCATAAATCCAAAAAAAAAAAAAAAATTAGCTGGGTGTGGTAGTGCACGCCTGTAGTTCCAGCTACTTGGAAGGCTGAGGCGGAAGGATCGCCGGAGCCCAGCAGGTCCAGGCTGCAGTGGCCGGAGCGGCCACTGTACTCTAGTCTGGGCGACAGAATGAGACTCCAACTGAAAAAAAAAAAAAAAAGAATAAGCGTGGATTTGTCCCAGTAAATCTTTATTTATGGACACTGACATTTGAAACTTTATATGATTTTTCCATGTTGCCATATATTAAGGTAAAAGTGATTCTTAGCTCTAGGGCCATACAGAACTGTTATTTGCTGACCCTCTGGAACAATGGCTCCAAAACCCAGGCCTGTATCGATATCTCCCATGAGCAGTTTAAAGTGCAACTGTACAGATTCCTTCCCAGAGGTGTGCCATGGCATCTGCACTTTTTTGTTTGTTTTTAACTTTTAATTTTTTAATTTTAAGGTTGTGGAGTACAATTCCCGGCTAGGTATACAAATGTTCATTATGCAGGAATCAGCACTTTCCAAAGCTCCTCAGGGGATTGAGTTGCAGCTGGGTTTGGGAGCGGCTGCAGCAGAGGGCGTCATCTAGGGGCTTCCCAGTGGCAGCCATCCTCTGTCTGCACACTTCTAGTGAAAGAAAGCTCACTCCCTGACAATAGACCTCTCACTCCATTCATGGACACCTTTAATAATTGGGAAGCTTTTTCCCCTACCATGATACCTAAATTTGTCTCTATGTAGCTGCTACTTAATAGCTCCCTCTCCCGCCCAAAGCCATGATCCTGCTTACTTTTTTGTTTTGTTTGTTTATGAGTCGGAGTCTAGCACACTTATGACCTCCGCAAACTTGACCTGCTAGGCTCAGGCAATCCTTCAGCCTCAGCCTTCCAAGTAGCTGGAACTACAGGCACACACCCCATGCCCAGTTAATTTTTTGATTTATTGTAGCAATGAAGTTTCATCAAGTTGCCCAGGCTGACTCCAACCCATGGGCTCAGGCAGTCCTCTCACCTCCATCTCCCAAAATGCTGGGATTACAGGTGTGAGCCACTGCACCTGACCCTGCTTGTTTTTAATGCTTCTGAAGTATTTGAAGCACACTATCATCATGCTGTCTTCACATCTTCAGTCCTGCTTCTTTGAAGCCTGAACATCCACATAGCCTCAAAAGGACCTGCTTACAATGCATCTCCAGCTCCCTATCACCCAGGCCACACTCCTCTGGACTCTGTGTTCCACCCTCTCTTGCCGTGTATTGTACACAGAACTGGTCTGGTATGAACCCTGCAAAGTCCCAGGACTAAAGGCTCCCTTGGTTTGACATCTCTACTTCCAGCAAGGCACCTAAAGTTTACATGCATTCTCTTTCTTCCAGCAGACAGTTCACATTGTTGATTTATACTGTACTTGTTACCAATGGGACTAAAATGAATTCAGACCTCCTTTATTCTCTACCTATATAGGGATGTTCTGACTGCTGGGCTACATTCTATATTTATCCCTCTGAGATTTCTCCCTGTATTTTGGACCACCATGCTGGCCATTATTTTTTAAAATTCTTATTTACCCACACATAGATTACCTATGTACCCAATTCTTACTTGTACTTCCTGTCTCTATAATAAAGTTATAAAAAATTCTTATTTATCATCTGTGTTAAACAGTTGTAGTATTGGCTTCTAATATTTCACACTTACCTTTATCCCTGAACTTTGCTAGTCCCTGCTATACTTACTCTGGGCTTGGCTATGTGACTCCTTTTAGCCAATGGAACCAGTGTAAATAAAATACAGCAGAGACCTGCGACGTGATTGCAACAGGGGCTTATCCTCTTCTTAGTTGCTTTTAAAACCATGAAACTGCAAGATAAAAAAGCCAAGCTCATCTGCTTGGGGATAAAAGGTAATGTAGAAAAATTGGACATCTCATCCCACGGTCAGTTAGTCTAAACCAACTTGCAGTAGATTGTAGACACATAAGAGAGCCTCAGCCAAGGTATGTTTACATCCAGGCCTGGTGGGCAAGATAGCCCACTTGAACCCAGACCAAAATATTGACCCATAGAACTATGAGCTAATAAATGCCTGTTGTTTTAAGCCACAAAGTTTTGGGGGTAGTTTTTTATATAGCAAAAACTAATTTACACAGCATCACATGATAACTAACCTCTCCACATTACACAAATTTGGTGTGTTCTTATCTCAAATTATTGAATAAATTCTAATCAAATGAACTCTGAGACTTCACTGTAATGTTGCCATTGGCTAAGCCTCTTTGTTCAGCCAGTTATTAAATACTTGAGCTACCTTATATGCAGCCACAATTTGCAAAGAAATAACTTAATTGCATTGGAATGAAAGATAAAATGATACTGTAATTTTAACACATTTCTGCCTTCTGATGAGTCTGGAAGATTATGCTCCAGGATCTAATGTCACATACTATTTGTGTTCAGAATGTTCAAAATATATGTACATAAATTACCTTCATCTAAAAAGTTGGAGCTTTTTTCAGAAAGGTGGTCAAATTGTTTCATACAATGGAAACAAAAAGAGGGAAACAATGGAAACAAAAAGAGGGAAACTGTTGGTCAGTTGAAAAGTTTTTTCAAACTTTCTTCTCATATCAAGGAATGCTGTAAGCTTTCTACATGCAATGTAGAGGGTTTTTTTTTTCTTTTTTTCTTTTACATCCATACATTTGTTTTTTCTCCTGAAGACCTTGTGACCTCCAGTCTGAAATAGAAGTGCTGAAATCTTGAATGTAAGGGTTGGGGGAAAGAATGAAAAAGACATTTCCTGCGTGATTGCTAGCAGGAAATACCAGAAATCTCATCCAAAATATTCTTTTCCCTACAGATTTCATTTTGTTCCACTTATTATTTTTATGTTTGTTTTTAAAGAGCAACATCTTATCTGCCTCAGTGCATTTATTCCTTGTATACACAGTAAAAATTGCTACCCTTAAAAAATATATAACCTTAGAAAAACTTTAGGATAATTAGAGACAGCAAGTCAATGGAGAGTCAGACAGTCTTGATAGGACCGCCTCATATGCCAGTTACTAGCTCTGTGACTTTGGGAAGTTTATCTTTCATAATTTTTTTTCTATATGTATAGTGAGTGTGATAATAATACCTAACTTATCAATTTATTGTGAAGACTAAATGAGATATATGTAACATATCTAGTATATTGTGATCAATCTTTAATACTATTATAAAACTAATAGAAAATATCTAATGAGCACTTATTTGGGGCTAGACATTGTGCTAAGCAGTTGGCTTGAATGTCATGGTCAATCATGGCATCAGGCCTCCTTATATAATTTTTGTCTGCCATATGCAGCTTCTATTTCTGGCCTAAGGTGGCTTCTGGGAATTGAGTTATAACATATTTGCTCATTATAGCAACTAAATAAGGAAATACATTTTCCTCCCTTTAAGAATACTTTCATCTTCCTCATGTATCCACACTTCACTGTAAAGGGCTCTGGAAAATGTAGCTTTTATTCTGACTACAGTTAAAAATGGGAAATTCCATTACTGAGAGGGGAATGAGCATTGGGGGTTAAACTAGGAGTCTCCACTGCAGATGTTTAATATATTAATTCTTCAATGCTTTGGCATGAAAGTGTTTTTAAACACATTCTTTCATTTCAGTAGGTGAGGTTGAAGCAAAAGTAAGGAGGGCACCACTGAGAGATTCTACTCAGTTTCAAGTTTTGTCTCAGGCTAGCCCAGAGCTGACTGATTAAAAAACAATTTTCTCAGCAGCCCGATCTATAACCTCTTTTCTATCCCTCCCTCCCTTCGCCTTCCCTTCTTTCCTCCCTTCCTCTTTTTCTTTCACTCTTCCTCTCACTCTCCTTCTTTCCTTCCTTCTTTCTTTTCTCTTTTTTTTTCTTTTAAATACAAACAAAAAATTAACGTCTAAAGGTACCAACACTTTCATGAAGTCTAGTATAATTTACTTTTCCCTTCTAGAGTCTACAAAATGTTGACTTTTTGAATAAAAGCATGTTATCCATCTGTAAAAAGCAAGGCTGAATTAAACTCCCTCTTATGATGGATCAGGTAAATAGATTTAAAAAGCAGCCTCAGGGAAACTGGAGGAAATGGCATAGCAACTAATTCCTACTTTCATTAAAAGCTATGCTTAAAATATCTGAATTCATTTTTACATTTTTTTTTCTTTCCAGATCTTCATATTTTGTTTCCTGAAAGTTTCTAATTTTCTGGTCTCAGGATTTATTTTTCCCCTCTCGGTTTATTTCTTTTATAGTACTGGGTAATAAGTACTACATGTATGGTATTCTAGTAACAAGAGTCCATAGTTCATTTATAAGAAGAATAACTGTCTTAGAAATTAATATTATGTATTATAAATATCTATATTAGTTTTTGAGGGCTGCCATAGCAAATTATCACAAACACATTGGCCTAAAACAACAGAAATCTCTTTTCTCATAGTTCTAGAGGCTAGAAGTTCAAAATCAAGTTGTTGGTGGAGTTGGTTTCCCCTGGACATTTTGAAAGAGCATCCATTCCTTGCCTCTGTCATAGCTTTTAGCAGTGCCAGGAAACTGTGGTGTTCCTTGCCTTGTGGCTACACCATTTCAATCTCTGTTTCCACCTTTGTTTTAACTTTTCCTCTGTGAAGTCATGGCATTTGTGATAACATTTCAGACCCACCCAGATTATCCAGACTACTCTCATCTCAACATCTGTAATTTAATTGCATTTGCAAAGATCATTTTCAAAACAAGGCAACATTTACAAGTTTTGGGGATGAGGACATGATATCTCTGGGCGGTCATTATTCAACCTACTACAATACTTTATAAATGTTGTTTAACCCCTAATATTTTGTGATCTTAAAATATTCAATTGTAATAGAGTTCAGCTCCCTATACTGGATATAACAAGGTTTACAGTTGGTAGAAATTGTCACTTTGCAAAACCTTCAACCAAATGTGTTTTTCATAGAAAAATAAAAGTCTTTGTGGGGAACATCTTGTGTGTATATCACTTGAAAGCTCATTTAAGATTTAAGTAACAGATCTGCAGGCTCTCATCACTCTGTCTTTCACCTTCTCTCACAATAATTCCACAAAGATTAGGACTGTAGTCATAGAAAGTGGTAGAGATCATAATGCCAAGGGCTTCACACCCCTCCCGTACATTCGTCAACCATGGGTTGAATATTCAGCCTTCCTCTTCTGCTGAAAGTGTAAACCTCTCCCCATTGAACTCAAGAACACTTTGCTTTTGCTGGAAGAGACTAGAATTTTTTCAGAAACACATGTGTCATCAATGTGCACTAAAGAAGTTTTTATATATTCAGACTATCTGCAAGCAGGAATCAGTTTCTGAAGTGCAGGATGGTAAAACTGGTGAATTCTCTAAAGTGACCATGTATTTTAACCAACAACAAACAAATACAAATTACCTTTGATTATAGTTGTTTTAAACTATCAGGGTATTTGTTTAAATGTACTTTAGTTTCCCTCTATTAGTTTATATGAATAAACTCAGCTGATGCATAATTCTATAATCCTATATTGGTGAATATTTCCATTGCAAAGACTTGGGAGGTGGCAGGGAAGACATCAAAGAATGATATAGTCCATTGCAATTATTTCAATTCAAGTATTTATTCTTCTGTAACTCTTCTCTCAAAATGCTTCTATTCCTATTCAAAGATAATGGTGAAGATGCAGTTTCTGAACAGAAATCTTTATTTTTTGTGGCTACAATTTTGATTAACTCGACAACAAAAAGGAGCACAGAGTTCAACGAGAAAGATACGATAATTCAGACAAGAGGTAGCTCAGAATGAATCAATCTTTTCTTTGAGCATTGAGAATAAAGGGCACACATCAGGGATAAGGTGGGAGGAGGAAGCATGGAATATGCTGAACACCTGTGATAAGAGTAAAGAGAGATTTCATGGTGGGGATACAGTAATATGTGCTTTCAAAGTGTATATGACCACATCACAGACCAGTCTTGATATTCATCTCTGGTTTGCCAATGGTTTGAGTCAGATCAAGCTGCTTGGCTTGAAATGCTCAATTAGTGGTTGTTCGCGGTACTGTTTTTCCCTGCAAGCAATGTAGTGGAAATCACTCACCTTGATAAGAGTAGCAATTAACAGTATTATCACTTAAGGATTAAATCCAGCAGTAGTTACTACTTCAGTGTTGTTCTGTAAATAGATTTCCTTAAAGACCTGAACAGAAGGATGGCAATAAGGAAGTGTACGTGGCTAAAATGTTGCTGATTCCTACCTGTAAAGGGCAACTTTCTGTCATTCAGATTTAAAGTGAAACCAGTGTCATTAGCCATAAAGGGTTTGGTGTCTCCACTTGGCAGAGATGGGACCAGCATCTCACAGGGTGCTTTTTGGAGAGGAGGCAGCAAGATTTAAAGACAATGCTGGCACATAAATTATTTATACAATATTCCCTCTTGTTGCCCATATATTTTCACACATTTCATACTTCTCATGATGCAGTAAGAGATTCCAGTTTCTGGTTTATCCTCATGTCAAAGGAAAGCCTAGTGAGTTGATTTGGATATGCTGCTAACACCTCCAACAGAAGCCCTATTTGATCACTGAATTCCCATATGGAGCAATTCACCTGACTGGCCTACATGCTGCTAATGTCTTCATTTCCAAAGAACAGGTGGAAATAGTCTATGAGTAAAGCATACTGTTCTATATGCTACACTTTGACAATCAACATGCTTAAGAAACAAAACTACTGTGGCCTCTTTGAGCAGTAAATTTTTCTAAAGTACAATGCTCAGAGCACTAAAATAAGAATCTGTAATTTAGAATTTTAATTCTAACTCTGTCACTAATCAACTTTTATCCCAGGCAAATTATTTTCCTCATTATATTGTACTTACAAAATAATTGGGGGTGATAATTAATGTCTTATCTACTTTATAGAGTAGCTAGGAAGAGCATTTATGTATGGTTGTATGTGTGTATATAAGCATTTTGAAAATAATAAATGCATGAGAAAATTTTTTTAAGTATGTGAGAATGGCTCAGTACTCATTTGGGAAGAAGTATTCATGTGCATGTATATGTGTATGTGTTTGTGTGTGTATGTGTGTGTGTGTGTGTGTGTGTGTGTATATATATATATATATATATATCTCAAGACATTCATATATAAGAACACTGTTGTTTGTATTTCTTTCTCTTGGCCTCTGCTCCATGCTCATAAGTAAGGCTACAGCTTTGTTTAAGTATTTCCATCTGGGACAAAAAGTAATGAAAGAAAAGTTGAGGAAGTAATATGCCTTCTCAATCTTCCAGACCACATCTCCCTAGAGTTTAAGGTCTGGTATGCCTGGGAAGAGTTTACAACATTTTCTACTTAAAAAAAAATGCTTCCTGTTACAATACAAATTCCTCTGGAAAAGGCATCCCTAGCCAGTATGAAGCATGTTTTAAAAAACATCTAATGTGCAGCTTTCTTACCAGAGTGGCCAACAGGAACTCTACTCTGATGGATCATTTATAGGAAACATATGCAAAGAAGATGCTAATTACAGAGCACTCACAGAGTGATGAAACTCTGAATTCATTTCTCCCAGATAAGATGCTGAGAAGTAATGGAATAAATGTAACTTATAGCCCCTTGAGGCAGAAATTTTACCTGTTTTGGGTGCAAAGTACATTTCCAGTGAAGTGGCCTTCCTCCTCTGGTGGTCCCTTCTAATGAGGGAGATTTGTTTTGCTGCACTCTGAGCAGCACTCAAGGCCATCCTAAAGGCTCTTTTCTGAACATTAGATGTATGTATAGTACTTTAAAACATTTTTAATGGAAGGTAAGACTTTGGTTGATCATCCAGATATGTGATCTGCATGGTGCTAGGAGTTGTTTTTGATAGTTTGTCAATGGTATAAACAGTAAACAATACAGAGGGTGTCAAAAATATGTATACATAATTTTTAAAAGGAAAAAACTGTATTAAAATTGCAATACTCAATATATACTGATAACATAAAAATGAATACAAGTTATGTTTGACTTCTGCAATTACAAGAGGTTCTCAAAATGGTTACCATCAGCATCCAGACACTTCTGACAACTGCAGGACTTGTTGCTGTGAGAAGGCTCCCGGATCTTCCCTTGTGTTCATCACACACAGAACCATTCTTCTCAATCACATCATGGATACGTGCAATTGTTAGGCATGTTGGAGGCTCTGTTGCATGCTCACGTCTCCATTTTCACTGTACTTCCACAATATTCTCAAATTTCAAATACTACTTCAAAATGGTCTTGTGCTCCTCGAATGACAATTGTGCTTCTGCCATTTTCTTTGTCCTTCCTGTCACCTGGTGATGCTCTCATCTTGTGAGTGAACGTCAGAACATCACACTAAACGTGACTACCTTAATTCAACTCAACTTCAAAAAGTAATACATAGATAACATCTCTTAAAATGTGCACACATTTTTTTGGCACCCCGGTACACATGTGCACATGAAAACATCTATCACATAATGAAGAAAAGAGAAAACAAAGCAGAAAAGAAGAAAGAAAACAAGAGAAAGGAAAGGGGAATCATCACCAAGTACCCCAAAATGGCTCTCTGTGGGGTCCAGGCCCCCTCTGCGTGGTGCAGACAGGCCTCACATGGATATATGGAAGGAGCCCTGGAGCCAGAATGCTGCGCTGGAGTATCTACCCACTCAGAATGTATGAACCATGTTTACAACTTTGTAAGGGAATAAAAAATGAAACTAAAATTTCTGTATACAGCATTTCTTCAGCCGCTAACTAATGCCGGGAGTAACGCTGCTTCATAACTAAAAATGTGTGCATCAAATAAAGATTAGGGAAGTCAGACAGAAGGAAAGGATGCTGGCCAGTCAAGAAACACTAATGTGAATATTGTTACACTTGATGAACATTTAAAATATAAGAAGATGGCAAATTCTCAAAAAATGTCAGTAACATTTTTCCTCATATATAATTACATATTTTAATATGACATTTTTCTTGAATTCCTTTCTTTGGCTCTAGGCTGGACACACATATGGTGTAAAAAACTCATTCAAACATAAATTTTATAACTGATTAGTAACTTGCATTCCATACATTTTCTGATAAAACATGCATATTAGAGCATGTTTGAATTCTTTTAACCATTACCGTTTTGTGAGCAATTAAGAATCTCCTCCTGAAGTTTCTAAAGTGTAATCATGTAACCTTCTGTAGAATAGCTTTTGGTTAATTATACTTCTATAAGAAACCGATTTCTTTGATCATCCATAAGAAACAACTTCTCATTTGTTCAAGTTTTATCATGAGCCTGAAGCAATTCAATCACATCTTCAGACCCCATTTCTAATTCTAGCTTTCTTGCTGTTTCTACTATCTATAGTTACTTCTTCCACTGAAGTCTTGCAGCCTTTAAAGCTGTCTATGAGAGTTGGAATCGACTTCTTCCAAACTCCTGTTAATGTTGCTATTTTGACCTCTTCCTGTGAGTCACAAATGTTACTAATGGCATCTAGAATGGCAAATCATTTCTAGAAGGTTTTCAATTCACTTTGCCCAGATCCATCAGAGGAATCACTTCCTATGGCAGCTATAGTCTTATAAAATGTATTTCATAACTAGTAGGATATATAAGTTGACATTTCTCCTTCATCTATGGACTGCAAAATAGATGCCGTGTTACATAGTATGAAAACATTAATTTCCTTGTATACCTGTATCAGAGTCTTTGGGTGACCAGGTGCATTGGCAATAAGCAGTAATCCTCTGAAAGGAATCTTTTCTTCTAAGCAGTAGGTCTCAACAGTGGGCTTAAACTGTCCACTAAGCCATGCTATAAACAGATGTGCTGTCATTCAAGACTCATTGCTCCATTTGTAGGGCATAGGTAGAGTAGATTTGGCATAATGATTAAGAGCCCTAAGATTTCCAAAATGGTAAATGAGCATTGTTTTAACTTAAAGTCTCCAGCTGCATTAGCCCTTAACAAGAGAGTTAGCCTGTTGCTTGAAGCTTTGATGCAAGGCATTGACTTCTCTTTAGCTATGAAAGTCCTAGATGGCATCTTTTTTACCAGTCAGTCTATGGTTATTTTGTCTACATTGAAAATATGGCATTTAAGTATAGCCACCTTCCCTAGATTTTCAATGTAGACAAAATAGTTGCAGACTGCATGGTAAAAAAGATCTTCTACATAACTTGCTGCAGCTCCTCCATCAGCCCTTGCTGCTTCAACCTGTACTTTCATGTTACAGAGATGGCTTATTTTCCCAAATTTCAAGAGCCAACTTTTCTTCTGAAGTTTTCTCGTCTCCTCAGCCTTCAGAGAATCAAAGATTCTGTCTCTAGATTAGGCTTTGACTTAATGGAATGTTGTGACTGGTTTGATCTTCTATCCCTCCAACTAAAACTTTCTCCATGTCAACAATAAAGTTGTTTTCCTTTTTTATCACTTGTGTGTTTATTAGAGTAAAACTTAGTTTCCTTCAAGACTTTTCCCTTGGCATTTAAACTTGGCTAAGTGTTTGGAGCAAGAGGCCTACCTTTTGGCCTGTCTCCACTTTTGACATGTCTTTCTCACTAAGCTTAATTATTTATTTTGATTTAACGTAAGAGACATGCAACTCTTCCTTTCACTTGGACACTTAAAGGCCATCATAAGGTTATTAACTGGCCCAATTTCAATATTGTTGTGTCACAGGGAATAGGGAGGCCTGGGGAGAGGGAGAGAGATGGAAGAATGATTGATAAGTGGAGCAATTAGAATACATATAACATTTACTGATTAAGTTCATTACCTAATATGAGCACAGTTTGTGGGGTCCCTTATAGTTGCAGTAGTAACATCAAAGATGAGCAATCACAGATCACCATAACAGAAACCATATTCATGAAAAAGTTTTAAATATTCAAATAAGCACCAAAATGTGATGTAGGGACACAAAGTGAGCACACGTTGTTAGACAAATGACACCATTCGACTTGCTCGTCACAGAGTTCTAATTTGTAAAAAAAAAAAAAAGAAAGAAAGAAAGAAAGAAAGAGAAGGGAAAAAAAGCAATATCTGCAAATAACAATAAAGTGAGCTGCAATAAAATGAGGTGTGCCGGTATACCTTTCTAGTTTGGGGCCTAAAAAAGTAATGTTCCCTGGGCTGTATCGATATACATAAGAACTCCAAGAGACCATCCCAAGGCCTTGTGCCAAGATAATCTCCACAGTCATTTATATTCTCCTACCTCTGTGCTATGCTCAGGCATGAAGAATTCTGGAATTTTGCTGTTTTCGTAAAGACTACTTGTGACTGAAACACGAGACCCTTCAGCTCTTGATTAAAATGCCTGCTCCCATGGTGGTAAGTGGGCGACAGGGCTCAAGCATTTTCTCAGGAACACATATTGATACTTCAGTCTGTCATTTAGTCTCTAGTCCTCCTTCCTCATCCTGAATTTCCTTTCAGTTTCTAGAGAGGTGTTATTCCAGTAGGATGTTTTGTAATGATAGAAATGTTCTATATTTGTGCCATTCAATATGGTAGCCACCAGTCACATTTGGCTATTGAGCACCTGAAATATAACTAGTGAGACTAAAGAATTGAATCTTGAGTTTTATTGGTTTTAATTAACTTAAGTAACCCCTAGGAGGCAGTGGCTTGGATAGTGTTGCTCTAAAATCATCATATAATCTGGGGTAAGGAAATTTTACAGGAGAAAAGAAAAATGTTCTAATTCATATTCTTCATTCTTTAAAATCTTTTTTATGCTCTAAATTATTTTGAAAAATTTAAGCCCAAAATTGCTTTTGTATGCTGCTGAATCACTCCTTTCCTCAGACAATGAATGCTGCTACCTGGATGTAGAAAGGACATTGTGAATGAATCAAGGGCAATTTTGACTATACATTTTAATGTAATTCCTTCAGATTGTTATAATAATTGCATCTTTCTTAAGTCTCAGTTTAGGAAAAAAACTCCGTAAAGAATTGGAAGATTCATTTCTGAGACAGAAAAGCATAGATGAAGCAACGTGGGTCTCTACATTTTAATCTTCATTTTGCTGTTCACTCATGGTGTGATCTTAGGGAAATCACTTAATTTTTCAGAACCTTATTTTATCAAAACTGGGCTGATAATATTTTTCTATAATAGTTATGATGTTTAAAACTGAACAAAATCATCATATAAAACACTGTGATATGTAAAAAATACTATATAAACTTTAGGTATCATTACTATTCTTCTGTTTTTGAAATAAAATATGCTCAACAGTTGCTTGACTGATATTGAACTCTGTTCAAACTTAGCTTCTAAGAAACAGATTATTTATTTATATAAAATAATCCTTCATTGAATTATTGATACTTTTGTTTCCCAAATGCTTATTATTTATGAGAATTATAACATTATTGATGTACTACTTTGTGACTATTCCTATGCGTGGTATCAGCTCAAAGTCTACCTAGTGGTTATATAGATAAACATTTACAAGTACCTATGAGTATATAACATATTTTCACATACACAGACATTGCTCAAGCACTTTCTCTTTTCAAAAAAATTACTTAAATTGTCAGTACTGCAAAAGGAAAAAAAAGGAAGGGAAATCATATCTATGTATAAATGTTCCAGTCTACTAGTGAAACTGTTTTCAGAGGGTGGTACAGGTTTTTACAAACATATTATAACTATAAGCCAACATGGTGAAAAGCCTTTACCTCTTGAGAACAAAGACACTAAATAGGAGATATTAATAAAAAAGAATGCTATGACCGTCACATAAAGTAAAAGGTCAAAAGCCATTTCAACTTTTCTTGGCGTGATCTTGAAGCAACACACACCAAACTCATGGTATATAGGAGCAGAGATGGTTTAGGAGGAGGAATCACCACCCTCTTGAAACACGCTGGTAGGCACTAAAAGGGAGAATCACAATGAAGAGAAATAGGGCCATTCATTCACTCATTCAAGCCCTCAGCCAACGCATATTCCCTGTTGTCTACATTGTGCTAGATCAGTGTCTGTCAGCTTTTTTTGACTATCAACGTTCTTTTCCTAACTGTGTTCCTTTCCCATAATATTTTAGAATCACAGATACTCTGTGCCACTTATGTATGGATTTTGATCCTTTGGAGGGTGCTAGGCCATTATATTCCCCCTGCTTGGTGGTGATGTACTTCCATTGAGAATGCCTGGCTATCTGCTGGAAGCCAAGGCCGATTGTTTCATATGATGATGAAGGTTCTGCCCTCAGAACACTGATAGTTTAACAGGTAGACAAACACACAGATAGACAGTTATACAGCATGATGAGTGCTACAACAAGGGTAGCTAGAAACCAGCCAACTTACTTCAGCTGGGGAGACCATCTCTCACCCCTGATCCGAAGAGGAGGCCTCCTTCACTTAATGTCAGTGGATGCCACAAGGAAGCAGTTGGGTTCTGATTAGATTCAAGATAAAAATGGCAATATCTCCTGTACATGTATCGTAATACTACATGAAAGGGATTGGCAGTAGCAGGACACCACCAGGGGAGGGAGACGGCACATACCACTAATAAGGGTACACCTGATCCCAAACCAGGCAAAATTAGGTCCAATGGGAGGTTCAAAGTTCACCAGTATGATGACCACTTATGCACCTACCCTTGAAATGTACCCCATACCTTTAAAATTTAAAAAATGGCAACTTCAACACAAAAGCGACTAAATGTAGGTTAAGATTTCTCTGTAAAGTTTGGGGGACACAGTGGACCTTTGTTTCATGCTTGAAAAGTGCTACGAGGTTGCTTGAAGAGGTCATTGAGCAGAGAGGGCTGCTAGGGGAATTGAGGGCACTCCCACAGAGAAATGATCAAAGGCCATGGTAAAACCAGATGTGAAGTTTGCAGTAGAAACGTTGACCTGGGAGGGCCTCGAGAAGGGGACAGAAAGAGTTGAAGGTTGACTGATGGATAGGAAGCCATGGAGGAAGCCACGCAGGGGTCCCACCTGAGCCGGAGGCTGCGTTCAGAGGGGTTAGCAGAGGAATTAGGAAGACAGAAGTGCCCACAAGAGACTTGAAACAGCTGCCGTGGCCCCAGGAAACCAGTGCCAGATGGCATTGGTGCCAGCCAAATGCAACACATTCCGCCCTCCCTTTCCTCCCCCTTCCTTTCTTCCGCAGCCCAGGGAGTGGAAGGAAGAAAGAGAAGAAGCCAGAGAGAGGGAATAAAGGAGGTAACCAGCCACACAGAGCTCTCCCTCTGCAGGAATTCTGCCTGCTGCTACAGGCACAAACTGGAGGAAGAAAGAAAACTCAGCCTTAAATAAAGAGCATCAGGTTTCTTGTGATGGTTGCTCTCCAGAAGGCCAGCGTGTCCAACGTGCCAGTCACACAGGGCACTTCACGGAGAGCCAGCAAGCTTGCTGCGGGCTCTGCTTGGTCAAGAGCAAGGGAACTCTGCTTCAGAAGTTGGGAGAAAATTATCAGGCTAACTGGGGCCCGTGGCAGAGACTCAGCAGGTGCTAAGAGGTGACTGTGTACACAGCAACACCATTGCGCTGAGAGAAAGTAGATCCTAGCCGGGCTCGGTGGCTCAGCCTGTAATTCCGCGCCTTGGGAGGCTGAGGTGAGTGGATTGCCTGAACCCGCGGGTTCGAGACCCGCCTGGGCAGGCGAAACCTCATCTCTACAATAAATCAAAAAAATTAGCCGGGCGTGGTAGCGCGCGCCTGTAATTCCGGCTACTCGGAAGGCTGAGGCGGAAGGATCGCTGGAGCCCAGCAGGTCGAGGCTG
>CAUYQG010134327.1:0-10592 GCA_963574415.1 Tarsius wallacei | reverse complement strand
CTTTCTCACTGTGTCCTCACATGGCCTTTCTCTGTATGTGCATCTCCCTGGCATCTCTTCCTCTTCTAATAAGGGTACCAGTCACACTGGATCAGGGCCTCAACCTGCGGCCTCATCTAACCTTAACTACCTCTAAAAACTGTCTCCAAATATAGTCGCATTGGGAGTTAGGGCTTCAACATATAAATGTGCGGGGACAAAATTCAATCCTTAACAAGGAGGCTCTAGGACTTAGAGCCCGCTGGACCAGAGCTGGGACTTGAATCTCAGTCCCCACTCTCCTCCCGTGTGCCTTCCATTGTGCCACAAATCAATCTCTCTCTCTCTCTCTCTCTCTCTCTCTCTCTCTCTCTCTCTCTCTCTCTCTCCAGGGCACTGGGCTAGGAGTTTACAGTCCTGGGCGTCCAGCATTCAGGAGGAGAAGAGGAGGAAGAACAGGCCTGCTTGCCTGCTTCCCTTGGGTTTTTCAAACCCAGGCCAGCAGTTACCCCCAGGGCCCTCACCAACAGCACGAATAACAGACAGGAAAGAAAGGAAGGTGCCCTGCGGAGTCTGCCTTAAGTAGCTCCCTGCAGGCTGCCATGGTGCTGGGGCGCCCAGACAAGGGCTAATTCCTACCAGCCAGGAAGTATGAATCGCCCCTACCTGCCCTGCCGCACAGCACAAATAACTTGGGAGGAAAGGACAGCTCTGATTGTGGGGGCAAGTGATCTCATTAGTCTTATGAACTATCCGCAGGCTCCAAGCTGCAGGCTGACCACGTGGTTTTTATAAATCTGTGTTGCACGGAGCAGCAACTGGCACCCTGTATTGATTGCAATTTCTCTTTTGGAATTGGGAGGCCCCTGGGGGCCAGTTGAGGCACTTGGAGGCCCTGGCATCCTGAGGCTACTCCAGGAAACAGACTTGGGCTGTAACAAGCTAAGCATCTCTTCTCTTCCAAGAGTGGCTGAATGATTTTTCTGACCCTGGCCAGATCCTGGGCTCAGCGCAAAGCTCCATCTTGTTCCTCCCCGCCGCCCCACTCTGTACCTCCCACTGCCTACTGGGGCCTTCCTCGCAGAGGTGAGGGGGTGGGCAGAGCTGGAAACCTCTGCTTCCGCCTCTGATTTTCCTGCTCCAGGAAGGCATCTGACTCCAGCGGTGGAAATGCAGCTCCTAAGCCCTACACGAGTATTTATGCTCAGTATATGCATCATAGACGTACCACCTGTACATTTATACATGTAGAATTATGGTTTTTAAAAAAATCCTCTCTATAAGTGCATGTCCTTGTATATACATGCGGTATACATGACAACGTCCTTTTATGAACATTTTCACGTGAACACCACAAAGGAATCCATGAGCAGAGAAAACCAGGGTTTGGTGTCCCCAGTTTGGGCAAGAACAAACAGAAGCCCAGAAAGGTTAAGGCATTTTCTCAAGCCACACAGCTGGCAGGTGGCAGGTCTCAAATCTCCTGTTTCTTAGTCCAGATACAGTGTCCCATGCAGCACCTGTGGGAGCCAAGGCCTCCCCAAGCTGCCCACCCCTTCCCTGTCCCCTGCAATGTTCCATCAGCCCCTCCAAGGGTACCCAACAGGTAGACATGTCAGCCCATGCACCCTGTTCCCTCCCAGCCACCTGCCTGTGATCACAGCTTCCCACTAACACACGGCACCTGGTCAGAAGCAGGTTCCCTTGCTCCCTAAGCTTCAGCATCTGAGTCCCCCCCAAATGGAAGACTGCCTGATGCCCCAACCTCTTGCTTCACTCTGCACCAGCCTCTTAAGGGAAGGCCTTTGTCTGTCCTTTCGTTCAGTAACTGTAATGTCTTCTGACACTGATCTCCTCTCCCTGTCTGCTCACCCACCCACTCTGGCCCTGGAAAGTGACAGGGAAGCCTCCGCCAGAAGAAGCAAGGGGAGAGGAGCCCACTTCGTGGGGCAGGGATTGACCAGAGCTCTCTCCTAATGCAGTGCATGGGAGAAACAGCTCTGGATGTGTGCCTAGGAGCCCCAGGCGAGAACTCTGGCTCTTCCACTCACTAGATGTGTCCTTGGACAAGCCTCTTAGCCTGAGTTTATTTCCTCATCTGTAGAGCAAGAGGAGAAGCATCTTCCTAGGCTTGTGACGATGCTTGAGAGAGGGAGGAAGCGACTGGCACAGGGTCCGGTACCCAGTAGGCATCAGCACATGAGTACCCACGGATCTGTGCACCTTGGCTGTCTTCCTTGCTGAGTCTGTAACATGTCACCCGCTCAACCTGGATCCCTCTCTACATCCACAGTAGACTGGAGAGGGGTACCCACAGGGCTAGAGCGGAGGAGTTTGTGGCTGCATGTCCCCGGACATAGGCTTCTTCCTCAAGGTCCCCTGATATGGAAACCTCTCACATCTAAAGGGTTGAACTTGCCTTGAGTCAGGAAGAGGTGGAACCAGCCAAGGCAGCTTGACCCACGCCCCCGCCCCCGGGCTTTTCTGTTCTCAGAGGAGCAGATTGTCACCCACCTGCACTTCTGTATTGCCTACCTCTGCTCTGACTGTTGGGTCCTGGACGAATGTGGCCCCATCCTGTCACCAGCAGCCTTTTGTCACTAGCAGACTCTCTTCTGGATGGGAGTAGCATCTCCAATCCAATCACCTGGCGTGTCCTTAGTCAGGGAAGGAGGAGGAACTCTGCAGGGGAAGTGTCTGCTTCCTTCCTTCCCCCTGGGCTCGGGTCCTCTAGGCCTCACCTTATGCATTTGAGGTGTGCGTGACCCATACTGGCTCGGCCAGGAGACCCTATAGAGGCCTCACTGAGAAGATGAGCCACCATGGCTTACAGTCCAGATTGCCTGGGCCAGGCCATATTGTTTTCTGTGTTTATTTCTCTCTCTCTTAAAAAAAAAGTGTGTGTGTGTGTGTGTGTGTGTATGAGATGAGACCTTGCTCTGTTGCCCAGGCTGGTCTTGAACTCCGTGAACTCCTGGGCTCCAGCAATCCTCCTGCCTCAGCCTCCCAAAGTGCTGGGATTACAGGTGTGAGCCACCACACCCAACCCTGTTTCTCTTTTATTTGCTCCAAACCATCAGTCTTGCTCTATGTCCCAGCCTGTGCTCACCTGAGCTAGGGAAACAAGAAATGCGTCGAAGTGGCCTAAAGAGTAAATAGTGGCTCCAACCATTGCAATGTGGTAGCAGTGGTTAGAAGGGGAGAGACTCCCCAGGGTACAGGGCACCTCGGGGACAGGAGTCCAAGGTGGAAGTCCAGCCATCTAACCCCCATGTGGGCAGAGGGGTCCAGCCGTCTCGCCCTACATGGAGGTGCTTCCTCAACTGCCAGGATGTATTCATTCAGCACGTGTTCACTGAGTATCGACTATGTGCCAGGCGTGCTCTGGAGCTGGCATGCAAGGGATGAGTTAAAATAACTCCTTGCTCTCCAAGAGACACCATGTGCTCCAAAAACAAGGCAGAGTGAGGAGCTGGGCAGGGATGTGGACACAACCTCTCATAGTGACAGAGTGCTCAGACGTGGCCTCTCCTGGAAGCAGGCATCTAAACAGAGACCTGAGAGAGGCCAGGAGTGAGTCAAGGAGAGAGCATTTGGGGCACAGACAGAATAGCAACAGCAAAGGTCCTGGGGTGGAAATGAGCACACACGCACAGACACGCCAATGTTAGGACCACCGGAGTAGATGGTTTCCAGGTTGCCTTACGGCTCTGACATTCTTGAAACTGTGAATTTATACACTGCTGGAAGAGAAAGGTTCTTAAGGATGGGCCAGTTTATTTCTCTGGCTCAATACTTAAATCCACTGTGCAATATCTCAGCCAACAGTTTCTTCAACACTAACTTAAATCCACCTGGTGACAGGCAACTCGCTACCTAACAAAGACACTCATCCAATTTTTTGTAGTCTTGACCTTAAATTTGCTTTCAATTTTAATTGTGGTAGAATACATATAGCATAAAATTTACCACCTTAATCATTTTAAGTGTTAAATTGTAAGCTCTGTAGTGTTTAAGTTCAGTTTCGTTTTGTAAAACTTAAAGTCTATACCCATTTAAGAGCTCCCCTACACATTAAATAGCTCTCCAGCCCCTGGCAGCCACCCTTCAACTCTCTGTTTCTATAAGTTTGACAACTTCACACACTTCATATAAGTGGAATCATACTTTGTCTTTTTGTGGTTGACTTATTTCACTTAGGAGAGCGTCCTCAAGATTCATTCATGTTGAAGCATGTGTCCAAATTTCTGTCCTTTTAAACACCAAATAATATCCCATTGAAAGGATAATACCGCATGTTTTGTTCATCCATTCATCTGTCGATGGACACGGGCTGTTTTCACCTCTTGTCTATTATGAATGATACTGCTATGAACATGGGTGAACAAATGTGTCTTTGAGACCCTGCTGTCAACTCCCTGGGATGTACACCCCCAAGTGGAATTGCTTCATCCTGTGGTCATTCTATTTTTCATTTTTTGAGGAACTGCCATACTGTTTATAATCTTGACTTTTGAATGTTCATAAAAATTTATATTTAAAGATCTAATCAGCCATAGTAGAAACAGTGATTAGCAGTGGCAAAGAGGTTTGTAGAAATACTCAGCAATGGGAGTGGGTTAATCTAGGAAGACTTCCTGGAATAGGTGAATTTCCAGCTCGGCTCAGACTGTTCTGAGTTGCGGTTTCCTCATGAATGAAATGGGGATAAAAGTCCTGTAGAATCTGGGGACATCTCATTCACTCATTCATTCTGGAGCTATTCACTGAGTCCCCTGTTTTGTGACTGGGTGAAATGGGAAATCACGGAAGAGTTCGAACAGAGAATCCACATGGTCTGACTTAGGATTTCAAGCATCACTGAGACTGCAGACTAGGGACATGGGAGGAGGGGCGAGGCAGGAACAGGGAGGCCAGTCAGGAAACCGCTGTCCCTTGCCTCGTTCAGTCCTTTCCCTTCCTTTGCTCTGGAGGCTGCAGTGGAATCTCTCCAGTTCACACCCTTCCCCAAGCCCCCCTCCCTGCCTGTCACCCTCTCCCCACCACACTCACCCTCACGCCTCCCTGACAGCAGAGCCCCCGGAGACCCCACCTTTACAAGAAGGGGGGAGCAGCGTCTTTCCATCCAGTCCCTGTGGGGCCGCCAGGAGCTCAGAGGTTTCTATCAATTATCTCCCGATGGTTCCTGCAGCTCCTGGGAGTCTCTGAAGCCCAGCTCTCTGACCTTTTAGAAAAAGACAGAAAGATGCTGTCAGCTCACTTAGCACCTGTGTGCAGGGCCTCGGGACTGCCAGGGAGGGGCTGTTTTATCTCCCAGCTCCTGGAGAGGAAGGGGCAAATCTCCAGGGGGGCCTGACCACAGCGGGGTGCTGAGGCCCCGGGGCCACCCAGCCCCAGCACTTCACCTACTTGAGATGACATTGATTCAGCACCCGTCTGCTGGGGACTTTTATATGCAGCATAAAAGTCATTTCATTTAATTCTCCCAACAACCCCATGACGTAAGTTCTATTTATTTTCTCCATTTTCCTGAAGGAGAAGTGAGACTCACACTGGTATCGTGAGATCACAGAGACATCAATTGTGAGAGTGAGAGGTCCCTACGAGTTTATCTAATCCAGTGGTCCTCTGCCTTACACATTAGAATTTCCCAAAAGCTTTTTTTAAATGCCGATTTCCAGGCTACCACACTCCCAGAGATTCTGATCTTAATTCAAAACATTCCTTAGATGATTCTAATGTAAAAACATAGTTAAAAACACTCACCTGCCAGGCATGGCAGCTCACGCCTGTAATCCTAGCCCTTTGTGAGGTGGAGGCAAGAGGACTGCTTGAACCTAGGAGTTCGAGACCAGCCTGGGCAACATAGTGAGACCTCGTCTCTACAAAAAATAAACAAATAGACCGGGCATGGAGACACAGCCTGCAGTCCCAGTTACTCAGGAGGCTGAGACAGAAGGAGGTTGAGGTTGTGGTGAGCCATGATCATACCACTGCACTTCAGCTTGGGCGACAGAGTGAGACTCCAACTCAAAAAAACCAACCACTCACCTAATCCAACTTCTCTCTCTTTTCATGGGTGGAAAACTGAGGGCCATAGAGAAGACTGGACTATCTCCCAGGGATGCTATGACAAATCACTATATAATGGTGGCTCCAAACAACAAAGACTTGCTGTCTGCAGTTCTGGAGTCTGGAAGTCCAAACTCAACACACCACCAGCAAGCCCATGTTCTCTCTGCATGCTCTAGTGGAGGATCCTCCCTCACCTGTCTCTCCTGGCTTCTGGAGGTTGCTGCAGCCCTTGGCGTTTCTGTGGAGTTAGATGCATCACTCCAGCCTCCGCCTCCATCTCCACCCAGCCATCTCCCTGTGTGTGTCTGTGTCTGTGTCCAAATTTCTCTCTAGTCCTATTGGATTTAGGGCCCAAACGAATTCAGTATGTCTTCGTCTTAATTTGATTACATTTGCAAAGATGTTTCCAGTAAGTTAAGCGGGGAAAGTTAATTGTGGGAAGACAGAATACACCCCAATGTTAGTGACAGAGCCAGGACTCCAACCCGGTCGCCTAAGTCCCAGTCCTGGGTTTGCCGAGAGGCTCCGCCCCTCTTCATCCTCCTTCTCTCACTTGTGGCTTCCATCCGGCCCCCAGGTACCCATCACCAGCCCTGCGGCCCTGACAGCCACACCTGACACGGGAGAAGGTCATTGTCTTCTAACTGTGGAATCCCAGAGGGCAGAGATCAAGTCCAAGACTTCTCTGTGGTGCCCAGTCCAGGACCTGGAGACAACTCAGAAAGCCTCAATCCATGTAGACAAGCTGTATCTAATGAATGAGGGCACCCTCAAGAGATAGTGAGGTCCCCATTGACAGAAGCAACCAGGCAGAGGCTAGCTGACCATATGTCCCTCTGAGTGCTGCTGTTATTCTAGGAGTTTTTCTAGCATAGAGCTTTGGAAGAGCATGGGAAGTGGACTAATGACTGTGTGATCTTGGATGGATTTTGTAACCTCTCTGTGCTTCAATTAATAATAATAGTATCCATTTCAAAGGGTTTTAGGGATTGAATGAGATAATGTATGTAAAGCCATTGGCCTATCTTGTAATAGATGCCCAATAAATACGTGGCTTTTTGAAAAGTAGAGTCCAGCTTCAGTATATCGGGAAAGAGGATGCATGGCGAACCCAGCCAGAGTCTTCACGGTGATAATTAAAAGCAGAAA
This sequence comes from Tarsius wallacei, assembly GCA_963574415.1. Taxonomy (NCBI): domain Eukaryota; kingdom Metazoa; phylum Chordata; class Mammalia; order Primates; family Tarsiidae; genus Tarsius; species Tarsius wallacei. Next base: position 3,389 of record CAUYQG010134327.1, on the reverse strand, counting down.
GTGACTCACTAGCTGCGTACGGCACTTCCCTAGTCTTGGGCATGCCGACAGATGATACCGCAGACTCTGAGACATGACAGTCAAGCAGCCTCAAAGGCAGAGTCCTCATGGAAACATAGCTCTGTGTCCTGGTCTCAGAGCTTCAAGAAAGGGGACCCCTGGTGTAAACCCACAGGGACACTGTTGGCCCGTGGGGTAGAACAGCTCTTTGTTACTTGAGACATCCAGCATCCTTATGGTGTTAACCCAAAACGACCCCCCACACACACTTTCCACATAGCCTCAGGGTGGGGCTGGACCCCAGGGCACTATCTGCCATGTCCTCCTTCTCCAGCGGACCCAGGGAGGAGAAGCCCGGATGTGGCTTACTCTCTTACCCTTTCCAGGGATGGCTGGTTCCGTCTGGGTTGGCAGCATGGGCCAGCGTGCTGTCCAGCCCAACCCATCTGAACCCTACCACCACCCGCTGGCCGGGGCTCCCTCCACCCTCAACGCCATGCGAGGCTCACTCCCTCTGGCGCCTTCCCTTCCCAGCAGGGCCCATCGTCTGATTCTCATCAAACATGCAGAGCGGATGCTGCACAAGCCCCCCCAGAGGGGATTAACATAATACCCCTGATTTCTCCTTCCCCTCACTCCGCTGTGCAGCCCCCTGGCTGCAGTCTGCCTTTGTTTCAGGAGGAGCAAAACACTGTGTCTGAAAACGTTACTGCAATTAAATATGCACAAGAGGGGGGGAAGGGAGGGGGAAATGAGGACAATGAAGGATGTGAAACATCAGATGCAGCCGCTGCTTGTTGCTATAGAAACCCCAGCTCCCCACCACCATCAAGGCGCTCCAGCCGCCCCCCCACACACACCCGGGTGTAACAGCCCCGCAGGGCCAAGTGCTTCGTTTGTCCCGAGGAGCCCCGGGGGGCACCCTCACAGGGACCGAGTGTCCAGGGCCGGAGCACCTGTGGGTGCTCGTGTTGGTTCCTGTCCCTCCTCTGCCCCATGCCCCCCCCCAGCCCCGCCGCCACACATCCACGGGTACTTCCAATTGGCGGCAACACCCTCCAGTAGTTCTGCATTCTAGTCCCACTTACATAATAAATTACGGGCGAGCTTCTGTGTGTGACTCTGGGACGTCACAACATGGAGACAAAACGGCACAGGCAGAGTCCGATGGGGAGCGGCGTTCTCTGCTTCCTGGGGTCCACTCTGACTGCTGCCCTCCAGGGGAGGAAGGAGGGAGGGGCGATTAGAAGAACTGTTGATGAACCAAAGTTCATTCAGAAGCAAGAGACCAGACTGATGAAGTTATTGGCCCGACCCGCAGTCCGGAGTCAGGTCTGTGGGCTGGAGCAGGGCGGGGCGGGGGTTCACAAACCCCAGGTTCCTAAAGACTGTGCTCGTCTGGAAGGACCCTCACCAAGATGCTGGCGCAGACTTGGGCCTGCATAAGCTCTTGTCCGAGGGTGCCCCGGGGAAAGTACTGTGCTGCTCACAGAGACGAGACCAGGGTCTTTGGTTGGCTGCCAGAGGGCCGGGGTTGGGAAGTGGAGGGGGTGAGATAACGGGGCTGCCTCCCTGCTCCCACTCCATCCCCCGACAGTGGATGTGGGCTCAGGCTGAGAGTTGGGAGTCTGAGCGGTTGTTGGAGCCACACAAAGCGGGCACAGGGACCGGCACACAGTGGGTCCTGTCCTCTAAAGAGGCATGTGGGAGGCAGGACAGGAAGGAGGAAGGGCAGAGGAAGAATTATAAACCAAAGTTCATTTAGAAGCAAGAGACTGGATTGATGAAGTTAGTGAAAACCAGATTAAATAAATAACTATTAAAAAATACGATCCTGTTTAGCCTGAAGAAAAGTCAGACGGCATGACAGCTGCTGCCTTCGTTTGGGAGGGAGCGTGTCAGGAGCATGGGTTTCTGCAGGGCTCCAGTGAGTCGAGGCAGGACCCCTAGGGGAGCACCAAGGAGACCCATTGTGACCAAGGAAGACTGCTGTAATAGTTGGAGCTGTCAACTTTGGGAGGGGCCTCTGAGTAAGGTGGTGAACTCCCCAGCCCCAGAGATATTTAAATGAAGGCTGGAGATCCTTTGCCAAAGATGTTGTCAAGCGCATTCAGCTTTCCAGCCCTGCAATTTCCAGCCTCCGGTGTCACAAAGTGGCCTTTGGTGAGGTCCCCACCTCCAGGTGCTGAGAACCTTGGACCTGTGCTTGGAGCGCCAAGTCTCAGTTTCCTTCTCTGGAAAACAGAGATATCACCTCAAATAGTCATAAGATCCAATGAACAATGAACATGAAGAACTTTGCAAACTCTTGCAAAACCACCTTCTGTATAGCAGACACTTTATTATTTTTTAAATCCATACATCCACCCTATGAAGTATTATTTGCGCCTCACTGTACAGATAAGGCTCAGAGAGGTTAAGTAACTCTCCCAAGGTCACACAGCCAAAAAGTGGAGGAGCTGGATTGGGACTCAGATCTCGGTCTAACTCTAAACCCTACTAAACCCTGAAGAATCTACACTTAAAAGTGCAGTTATTGTGATTTCTGTTTGTCATGTTATTTGTATTTGGAAAATCCTCACCTACCGGAAATGCTGCCCTACCTTTGAAACTGCACCAGACTGCCGAGTAATGAGCTCTGTCCTGATTGTGTCTCCAGAAAACAGGTTTTTTATTACTCACCACGGCGGGCTGTACATCTCAGACGTGCAGAAGGAGGACGCCCTCTCCACCTACCGCTGCATTACCAAGCACAAGTACAGCGGGGAGACCCGGCAAAGCAATGGGGCGCGCCTCTCCGTGACAGGTAGGGAAGAGAACTGGGGAGGCCAGGAGGCCGGGGAGGGAGGCTCTGCATGTCCTGGGGCTCTGCATGTCCACACCGCAGATGGGACCCCTCTGTACTGAACACAGGTACTGAAGCCACCAGGGAAGACCTTGTCCATTTAAGGGTAGGGTGCCCTTCGCATAAGGATCCCAGAGATCAATTCTTTTGAGGAGTGTGTACCAGGGGAAACGAAACTCTCCTGAAAGTCTGATGTGGTTCCATTTTCAAATAACGAAGGTTATGGATTCCACCCTCCCTTTCCTTTTTATGCCTTCCCTGTCAGGATGCTTGTAGGTGAAATCTGATAAACATAGTAACTGTTAGTCTCGATTTCCGGGATTTTTAAAATTTCCTCGTGTCTCTGTTTTTTAAGATTCTGTTTTATCAGGCAAAGCTCAGTGGCTCACAAACTAAGTCTCAGTGCTTTGGGAGGCTGAGGCAGGAGGATTATTTTAGACCAGGAGTTCAAGACCAGCCTAGGCAATATAGCAAGACCCCATCTCTACAAAAAAAAAAAAAAAAATTTTTTTTGAGTTGTAGTCTCACCCCGAAGTCCAGACTG
>CAUYQG010134325.1:0-26777 GCA_963574415.1 Tarsius wallacei | reverse complement strand
AAAAATGAGCCAGGTGCGGTAGCGCGTGCCTGTAGTTCCAGCTACTTGGAAGGCTGAGGCGGAAGGATCACCGGAGCCCAGCAGGTCGAGGCTGCGGTGGCCGGGAGCGGCCACTGCACTCCAGTCTGGGTGACAGAGTGAGACTCCAACTCCAAGAAAAAAAAAATTAGACACCACATACACAGAAGCGAATCCATGCCACCCTGCTCAAATGTGAGAGAAAGGAGTGTATCTGACACAGTGTGGATCGCTGTCCCCTCTGAATCTCTCCAATGCGGGAGGTGGGGCCTGCTGGGAAGTGACTGGATCGGGGGCAAGAGACACACAGAGAGGCCAAGGAGGAAGCCAAAGCTGAGAACCTGAGTCCTTCACCGATATGCTGAGCTGCTGATCCTACCACGCCTGAGGCCCATCTTCCCTGGGCTTCTAGAACATGTGAAATGTCTTCACAATTTGGCCAGATGGTGCCAGCATTTATGGAACTTGCAACTAGAAGCATCCTAACGGAGATCCACAAACTAGTCAGCTTTTAAAAAATATTGTTAAATGGAGAAAATTTCTGCAAGAGGGAAAAGAGGCTTCTGAGCAAGAACAGGAAGGGCCAATTAATCCCAAGGTAGGGAGAATGTCCACGGGTCTCAAGTTACATGTCCCCTGCCCATCCAGAGGCACACGCATGATGCCACAAGGAGTCAGCCGCACATCTCCTGCACTCAGGTTCCGGAAGCCTTCAGCAGTAGTCACTTTGTTTTCCTTGTTCTTTCCAACAGAAGAGCTGCAGCCAGTTTCCTGTGTTCTATTTCTCCTGATATCAGCAGGGGGTTAATCCCCAGCTGACCAGAGCTGAGGATGAGAGACAGGACCAGAAAGCCTGCCCCAGCGCTCCCGCAGCTGCTCTGTTCCTGAATCAAAGGTTGGACTTCTGGATCTGGGCTGCCGCTGGGATCACCGAAATGGGGCATGCCCCGAGGACCTCCGTGAGGAGAGCTCAGTCCGTCAGAATCAAGGGAAAAGTGTGACAAGGGGGGCAGGCAAGGGAACGTGCACTCTGGAGTCAGCCTGCCCTGGGTTCAATCACTATTCTACCTGCCAATCACCCTGTGACTCTGGACGAGCGACTGCTTCTACTCTAAAGTGAATGAAAGGAGGGACAGAAGAGGAAGAAGGGAAAAAGAAAACAAATCTCCTCAGTGAGACATCCTTGTCACTGGCAACTTCAGCCTGTCCATTCAACAAGCGTTAATTGAGCATCTCCTTGGTGTTGGGTGCTGTTCTAGATGCTGGGATACAGCAATGAACAAGACACATAATTCCTGTGATTAGACAGAAGCTTACATGCACCCTGCAGGGTATAGACAGGGAAAATACAAGTCAACAAATTGATGTGGTAAGAGCGATGGAGAGAAGAACAGGGTAATGTGCCAAAAAGACAGACAGACAGACAGACACACACACACAGAGTAGAGAGAAGGGGTGTGTGTGTGTGTGTGTGTGTGTGTGTGTGTGCGCGCACAGTGGGCTGGCAAGAGGTATAGCAGAGTGGTTGAGAAGCCAGACCATCTGCGTTCAAATCCTGGCTCCACCACTTCCTGCCTGTGTGGCTCAGGCAAGTGACTTGACTTCTCTGTGCCTCAGTTTCCACATGTGTAAGACTGGACAGTACCTACCTCATAGGGTAGGTACTCATAGGGTTTGGGGGAAGATTAAGTGAGTCAATACCCATAACACAATGAGCAACAAGGACCAGGCCTGGATGGGGAGCCTGTCTGCTTCAAGGTCTCCCTAAGAGCCAGTCACAAGCTATGTAAGTTTCCTGAGACACTGCACACCTGCAGAGTCAGAGCCCACCTTGCTCTGAGAGGGTGGCCATAGGTCATAGGTATAGCAGGAGAAGGGGCAGCAAGGCCCTCTACTTACCCAGCAACTGGCAGATGCCACTCGGGCAGAGGAGATGCCAGGCTGCAGGATCAGAGGAGCTGTTCAGGGCACCTGGGCCTCTCCTCACCCTGAAAATCCCATGCTATTCCCAGGCTGGAGGGGAGATGATGGACTCATGTGGGCCCTTGCTGAGAGGCAGGGGCACAGGGCCTCCCAAAACTCTCGGCCCACAAGAGTCATTTCCTGTGTGGTGCCCAGGAGACAAAGGTAATCTGGAAACTCCCCTCCCCGGCCCGCCCTGCCTCTCTCCAGGCCTGGCCCAGAAGAGGGAACTGAGAGAAGCACATTGGTTGGCATCTTACAAAAGAAATAGGGAAATGGGGGGAGGGGGGGTGGGTTGTTGGCAGCTTCAGGCCTGCGAGGAAACGAGGCCATCTTTGCAGGGAGCAGGCCGGGGTCCCTTCTCTGAGGGGAAGGGCCGTGAGTCACTGAGGCCTGCAGGAGGAGGCAGGGCTGCTGTGACCTGTTTCTCGGGCCTCCCAGTGGCCTGGGATGGATCCGCAAGTTGTTTCTTTCTCAGGGATTGATGAGCTTAGAACCAGGGCACCTTCCCCTTAATAGAAAGCTCCTTCCAACTCTGCTGACGGAGCGGCCAAATGACAGCACCAAGCTTCAAGGTGCCCAGTGGTGGGACAGGGTTGCAGTCTCTGACCCGACCCTGGCTTGCAGCAATCAGAACAGGCTGTCCTGGGGGAGGAAGGGCGTCTGGACAGCAAGTCTTGGAAGTGCACACAGGAGTTACAAGATAAAATAAAATAAGGCTAGATCACTTCTCCCCGGAAAACCCTTCTGTGGCTCCCAGGGGCTGTGGGCACGAAGTCCAGATCTCTCACTGTGGTTCACCAGGCCCGGTGTGCAGCAGTCCCTCACTCTGCACCAGTCATATCAGGCTCTCTGCTCCTCCAACACTCCCAGCTGCTCTGTACCCCAGAGCCTTTGCACAGGCTATTCTTCCTGCCAAAAACACCCCAGCCTCATCTGCCCTGGCATATTCCTGTTCGTCCTTCAAGTCTAGGCTCGCAGGTCGCTTCTTCAGAGAAGCTGCCTCCAACACTGCCTCTCTCACCCCAGCCTGGAATGAGAACCTCACCACCTGCCTGCTATTCTCTCTCAAGCACTCTGCACTTTTTGTTTATAGTTTAATGACCACAGTGAGTTTATGTGACTATGTGAGTGATGTGATTATTTGATATTTATCTCCCCATCTAGGTGGTGAGGGCCGTGAAGTCAGAATAATGGTAACAATACCATTACTTTTAACATCAGCTCACATTTATTAAGCGTTTATAGCATTATCTCATTGACTCCTTGCAACAGCTCTGTGAGGTCAATACTATTGTCACCCCCATTTTATAGCCTGGGATGCCATGTTAGTCCCATCCATGGCACCAGGCTCTCGTCAATGGTTAGTTTGGGGGGTACTCAGATATCAGGTTACGTTTCAGTTATTCCTCCCCCAGCAACCACTGGAAGACGGGAGCCCAGGTCCATGAAACACATTTTTGCCACACTCTGGAGCGACTGCCTCTGACTCCAAGGGACCCTTCTGCTCTGATCTCTCCTCAATTAATGTCCAAGAAGACAATAACTTAACACATTTTTATCGCACAGTCATTGTGCACTAGGTGTGGCCTGAGCACCAGAGAGACAGCAACAAACAGAATGTGAAGGCACACCTTCCCAGGGTTTGTGTCTGTTGGGGAGGGCACACATCTTGAAGCTGCTCCTATCAGCTTTTTGTCCCTCACATCACTGGACCTAGCAGTCGTTTCTGGGCCTTCCTCTCCCTCCTTCTTCCCCTGGCCACAGGGGTCCATGCTCTCCTGGCCTCCTCCCTCCTCTCTGGTTTCCCCTCCCCCCATCCTCCTTTGCTGACTCCTCACCATCTCCCGATGGCTCTTCCTTCTCTATCCACACCACGCCCCTGGGGGCCTTCCAGGCTCCAGACTGGCACTCCCATGTCCGTGCTGAGGACCCTACATCTCCTTTTCCCACCTGGACCTCTCTCCTTGACTTCAGACGTGTGTGTCCAACTGCCTCCTTGCCGACTCGCACAGCTGGCTAAGGGTGCCTGACACTGAACAGGCCCACAGCTGAGTCCCTGATGCCTCACACTGCCTGCTGCTGCTCCTTGCAGCCCCCCACCCTGGGGTCCCTAAACCTAACGCCTCCACCACTCACTGGTGTTCAGGCAAAAACCTGAGGGTCATCCCAGGTCCCTCTCCTTCTCTCACCACAGTCAGGCCATTCATACTCATGTTGGCTCCACCCTCAAGACATAACTGGGATCTGCCTGTCCCTCTCCCATCACCATCTCCTGGCGAGACCACAGACCACAACAGAGCTTCTACCCTGATCTCCTGGCTCCTACACACAGTCAGAGCGACTCTGTTAATCTATGGGTTTGACCATGTCCCTGCTCTGCTCAGAGACATCCCACTATCCACTTGGGACAAGGCCCTCGTCCCTGAGGCCTCACAAGGAACTCTCTGATTGACCTTATCGCTGACATGTTGCCTTTTAATTTTTTTTTTGAGTTGGAGTCTCACTCTGTTGCCCAGGCTGGGGTGCAGTGGCATGCTCATGCCCACCACTGCCTCAACCTGCTGGGCTCAGGTGATCCTTCTGCCTCAGCCTTCCAAGTAGCTGGAACTATAGGCATGTGCCACCATGCCCGGCTAATTTTTTGATTTATTTTTGACATGAAGTCTCACCAAGTTGCCCAGGCTGGTCTCGAACCCGTGGGCTCAGGTAATCTCACCTCAACCTCTCAAAGTCCTGGGATTACAGGTGTGAGCCACTGCGCCCGGCCATGTTGCCTTTTTAATTTAGCCATTGAGGCAGGTGTGTAATATCTCACTGTGATGATTATTTGCATATTATAGATAGTGAGGTCTGCACTTTAAATAACAATAGTTACTAACAATAAATGGCTAGCATTGACACAGCATTTATTATGTGCCAGGTACTACGGTAAGTGCTTTATTTGTATATGCAGTGGCTTCATTGCTTTCCAAACTTCTTGGGCCAGATGTGTTTAGGAAACCTGAATAATTCCAATTTTAGAAAGGCAGCCCCGGCAGGTTCTGAGGAGCTCTGGTAAGCCATCACATCACCGTTTCTGCAGTGCTAACAATGTCAGATTGCATTGTATTCCACCTGGGACTGTGGCTCTGTCATAAGTCCCTGAATACTCACAACCACTTTATAAGGTAGGTAGTAGTAACTTCTCTATTTTACAGACAGAGAAATTGAGGCCCAGGAAGGTTAAGTGCTTTGGTCACAGTCGCACAGGTAGATGTGGAGGGCTGGGATGCCAACACACTCCAAATGCCATCTTTACAACTGCGGTCTATAATGGTTGTCAACGTAGCTCACAAGAAACAAATCAATGTTGAATGAATGAATGAATGAATGAATAAGATTAAGATGGTGAAGTAGGAGAACCTAGGCTCTCCAATTAGTTACAGCTCCTACAGAAGTCAAATACCATTGAACTAGCTATTTGAGTGTGGTTAGCCTAAGTTATTTTGAATACTAGATCTCTCCAAATATAAAGCAAGATTTTCCCAAAAAGTTATCCTCAGAAATAACAGTTGTGTTTCATATTATTTTATTTTGAATTAAGTGCTCTTTGGAAAAGACATATAAGCTTCTAAAAACTTAAATGGTGCTAGTTTTGGTAATAAAAAAGGAGACATATATTATGACTTAGTAGTTATTCCCAAGGGCTTGACCCCACAACTCCAACTGTTATAAGTCATTATAAACAGGCCCTGGACACAATCCAAAAATTTGAAATCACAAAAAAACCTTGATAGCCAAAGCAAAACTGAGAACTAAAAGCAATGTTGGCGATATCACACTTCCTGATTTAAAATTATATTACAAAGCTACAGTAATCAAAACAGTATGGCACTAACATAAAAAACAGAATAGAGAGCCCAGAAATAAATCCAAACATACATATCATCTAATTTTTGACAAGGGCACAAAGAGGACAAAATGCGGAAAGTACAGTCCCTTCAATAAGTGGTGCTGGGAAAAGTAAATTTCCACATAAATTGGACATTTATCTTACACCATATCCAAAAATCAACTCAAAATAAATAAAACACCTAAATGTTAGATCTGAAACCATAAAACTCCTAAAAGAGAATATAGGGGAAAAGCTCAACACTGGCATTGGCAATGATGTTTTGAATATCACACCAAATGCTCAGGCTACAAAAGCAAAAATAAATAGATGGGACTATATTAAACTAAAAAGCTTCTGCACAGCAAGGAAACAACAAACAAAATGAAAAAGGCAACCTATGGGCCGAGAAACAATATCTGCAAACCATATCTGACAAGGAGTTAATATCCAAAATTTACAAAAATCTCTTATAATTCAACAGCAGAAAAACAATCCAATTACAAAAATGGGCAAAAGACAGGAACAGACATTCCTCCAAAGACAACATAAAAATTGCCAGCAGGTATATGGAAAGGTGCTCAACGTCACTCCATCAGGGAAATACAAATCAAAACTACTACATCACCCTACACCCATAAGGGTGACTATTATCAAAAAGACAAGAGATAAATGTTGGTGAGGGTGTGGAGAAAAGGGAACCCTAGTACACTGCTGGCGGGACTGTAGATTGGTACAGCCACTATGGAAACAGTATGAGGTTCCTAAAGAAATGTACAACAATGACTGTATAAGGAGATAAAAATCCCACACTGTAAAGATATCTGCACTCTTACGTGCACTGCAGCATTATTCACAATAGCTGAGACACAGATATAACCCAAACATCCACTGACGAATGAATGAGGAAAATGTGGTGGATATATACACAATTAAATATTATTCAGCCTTACATAAGGCAATCTTGCCATCTGCCACAATATGGATGGACCCAGAGGACATTCAGTTAAGTAAAATAAGCCAGGTACAGAAAGAAAAATGGCAGAGGGCAGTGGCTCAGGCCCATAATCCCAGTACTTTGGAAGGCAGAGGTGGGAATGCGCGAGGCGAGGGGTTCGAGACCAGCCTGGGCAGCATAGCCAGACCTCATCTCTTAAAAAAAAAAAAAAAAATTAGCTGAGCACAGCACAGTGACGTTTGTGCAGTGATGTGCACTTTGAGGGTTCAGCTACTCGGGAGGCTGAAGCGGGAGGATTGCTTGAGTTGTTTTATTATTATTATTGTAATTTTTTTTTTGAGTTGGAGTCTCACTCTGTCACTCAGACTGGAGTGCAGTGGCCGCTCCTGGCCACTGCAGCCTCGACCTGCTGGGCTCCGGTGATCCTTCTGCCTCAGCCTTCCAAGTAGCTGGAGCTACAGGCACGCACTCCCAGGCCTGGCTAATTTTTGATTTATTGTAGAGATGAGGTCTCATCAAGTTGCCCAGGCGGGTCTCGAACCCGCGGGCTCAGGCAATCCACTCACCTTGGCCTCCCAAAGTGCTGGGATTACAGGCTGAGCCACTGACCCCGGCCTATTATTGTTATTTTAAAACCTAACAGTGAGTGGCTACACTATAGAAATCACCAATATACAACTAAAAGAGAAAATTTTTAAAACTGTCTAATGGTATAGGAATGCATTCTTGAGTGTTGGAATATGGTTTCCAGTGACAACATAATACACAATTTCAAGAGGCACCATATCCCAAACACTTCAGGTGGATGTGGAGACTGTGTTCTGGAAATGTGTAGGTGACTCTTGTGATGACAAGGATGCCTGTAGAATGTGTGAATAACACTGCTTTATGCTATGTGAGAGGAGGAGAAGCAATCTTTTGAATTCAACATTTTTTATACCAGGATTCTAAATGTGTCATAAAATTAATAAATTAGAAAATACAAACAGGCAGTTGATTACATTATCTATATCCCTAACATTTCAGGTGGGCCCCAAAACGTTTCTAAAATCTTCTCTTCGGAAAGATGGAAAATCACCTTGTTTGGGGACACACATGCTTTTTTTAGTACAAGTATTTTTAAAAATCTGGAAGACATACACCAGTTTGCAAAAGTGATTATCTTGGGGGATTATGGGTCCTTGACTTTGTTTTTTAAAACAATAAGCACACATTGCTTTGATGATCAGAAATACAAGACCAAGGCTGGGCATGGTAGCTCACACCTGTTATCCCAGCACTTTGGGAGGCCAAGGCAGATTTCTTGAGCCCAATAATTCAAGACCAGCATGGGCAACATAGTGAGACTTCAAAATATATTTTTAAAACAAAATATAAAAAGTTACCTGGGTGTGGTGGCATGTGCCTGTAGTCCCAGGTACTGGGGAGGCTGAGATGGAAGGATCGCTTGAGCCCAGGAGTTCAAGGTTGCAGTGAGCTATGACAGCACCACTACCCTCCAGCCTGGACAACAGAGCGAGACCCTGTGTCTGGAGAAAAAAATAAATACAAGCACATAACCCAGCTTTAAAATATGAAACTCGCCGAAGGAAATGATTAAGTGGTAGTTTTCACCCTTTCACATATTAGAATCACCTGGAGAGCTTTAAAAAACATCCCATGCCTGGTCCTACCCTCAGTAATTCTAACTGATTGGTCTGGAGTGGGACCCAGTGGGACCCTTGGGATTTCTTAAAGCTCTCGATATGATTCTAATGTACAGCAAGGATGAGAGTTATTATTAAAGCAACATTTTCCAGATTATACTGCAGAACATGTTACTAGGTGTCTTTAGAAAATAAAAGAGCTCCATATCAATGAAACATGATTTTTTTCCTGTAGGATTTTTCAGAGCCTGTAATGTGCAAATGCGCACTATGACTTTTACAGGAAGAAGACAAAGCATGAGGTGGCCTTTATGCGTGTGCATCTGCTCCGTTTTCCTTTTTCCAAGCAGCCACGCCATTACTGAGCCCTGTCCACTCTACCTCCAGACTTACCCAAACCCGCCCTCTCTTCACCCTCCACTTTCCCCACCCTGGTCTCATCCTCCATCGTCTCCTGTCTGGACTACGGCAGCAGCCTCCTCCCTGCTCTCGCACCAGCTACACCAAGGCAGGCTAGTGGAAGATCGTTGGGGCATGCAGAGTTTGAAAAAGCATCTGCTCCCGGGCCTATGATGGCCCACAGTATCCCTAACTGCCATCCTCTGACCATGGAAGGAACCTGCTTTAAGGTGAAGGCAACATGACAGATTGCAGAGCTGTGAATGAACCTGGGTCACTGACGCCACCATTGAGCTCCTGTATCACCAGTCCAGAGGGCAGTCTGAAGAACTCTCGGACTTGCGAGTTGGGGGTCCATACATTTCCTGACTGTTTAAGCCTATGTGAATGGGGGTTTCTGTTACTGGAGCCAAAAGCATCCAAACTATAAGCTCTCTCTTACGGTATCCTATTTATCGGTCAGCAGGTGTTTTATCCACCAGGTAAAATGATCTTATTTACTTGTTTTTCTTGCTTATTGTCTGTCTTCCCCTTCTAGAATGCCAGCTCTGTGAGAACAGGGATATCTGTCCGTCTTGTTCACTGCTGAAATGCTGCCTGCCAAGGACTAGGAACTCAACATTTGTTGAGAGAATGACTGAGCTCACTTAATTCCTTCAACAGCTCCAAAAGGCAGGTGTTACAGGTTCCAGACTTCCCCTTGTGGCCAGCCAGACCCTGCATGGTCTGCCCCACCTACCTCTCCTGGCTCACAGCCCAGCAGCTACACAGGCCTTCTTCCAGTTCCTCTGCAGAGTCAAGCTTCTCCCCACATCTGGAACACCACTGATGCTGTTTCCTCTACTGGAAAGTCTCTGTTCCCCAACCCACTAAGAAGGTCTATTCATCCTTCAGGCTTCCTCCCAGTCCTTATGACAGACATCACCTGACCTCTCCAAACACGTCAGGGTCCTCAGATATGCTCTCATGGCCCCCTGGCTCTTCCATCAGAACACTTAGTGCAGACATAATCACACAGCTGTTTTATCATTATTTCAATTCTGTTTCCTCTACTCAACTATGAGCTCCAGGAAGGCGGGGACCTCTTTATATTTCCAGAGCCCTAAAAAGGCCTGGGTGCTGACTAAATACCACACCTGTCAACTGTGGCAATGATTACTACTTATGTGACCCCACGTGTCCAGCCCCCGTGCAATTAGGCAGGACCATGGGACTGGTTCTGGGCGCAAGTGAAGGTGAATGTGTTTGTTGTTTCTGGACCTCGGCATCTAAGTGCTGCTGTGAGACCCTCCAGTTTTCTTCTCTTGCTGTGGTGCCACTGGGGGCTGTGTGTTTCAACTGTGAAGCTTCAAGACAGGGAAGCCCCCCATCAGCCTGGGTCCCTGAGGTACAAGGTCAAGGCCCCCACCTTACCTGCCTGTGTCATGAGTAAAGTATGTGTGTTCATTTCAGGGTTAATTTGTTGCTGCAGCAGAATCTCTCCCATCACCGGCATCCTATGAACAAATGAAGGTAGCTAGAGGCAGAGATGTTGTGATCACAGACTGGGAGGTACAGACCAAGGCCATGGCCTCCAGCTGCCTCAGTGAAAGGACGAGAGAGGGAGATGGAACTACTCTCTGGGGAATTGCCACTTGCAATCCTCAATGGGGCAGATGAAAGGACCCAGAGTCTCCGCTCCCTCAGCAGCAGCCCTCATCAAACACAGCTCCTTAAGGATCACAGTCAAGTCTGGGTCCCTAGGGACGGAGAGGGAGGCTGCTCAGAAGCTAGCGACACCCTGGAAAACCCTATTAGCCGAAGGAAGCTGAAACAGCAAGGCTGCATGAAAGGCCTAGGCTAATTCGGGTTGACAACCTTCCCTCGGAATCACCCACAGGGGCTCTGTCCTCCCGGCTCCATCCCAGAGAATAAATCACACTGTCAGGTCTAATTTGGGGCTTGGCTGATGGGCTAAGCAGAGCATCCATGCGTTCTGGCCAGAGGTCAAGGGCAGCCTACACTCTTGAGGCCAGTGCTGAAAGACCTGGGGACTAGACAAGAAAGGGTACAGGAGGCCAAAAGCTGTGGGTTTCCAGTACACACCAAAGACGCTCCTCTCTTCTCCCATGAAACTCCTGGCCCAGGCCTCTGCTGTGTGAGCCCTGTTCCCAGAACACAGTCCAGCTCTCACCAGGCCCTATTAGCTCCGGGCTGGGCGCAGGGTAAACCCTGACGTGTCTGGTGAAAACCACAGCAGCAAGAGCTAATGCTTATTATCTCATAGGCTGTGACTAGGCTGCCTAGCCTCCAATATGCTGTACGGGCTAATGAATATAAGCTGTCGCCACTACTGCCATCACCACCATCATCATCATCTCATCTACTATGTCACTACTTTGTGCCAGGCATTGTCCTAGGTACTTGAAATTCATACTCATGCCTCAATCCTCAAAACCACCTTAAAAGAAAATGGAAGATCCCAGAGCTAAGCTGCTCACTTAGGGTTCATCAGGGGCCCGGCTAAGACTAGACCCCAGGTCAGCTGGACTCTAAAGCCCGTATTCTTGGTCACCATGTCAACCCATTTTTGGTTTTGCCTCCCTTGAGAAGTGAGCCCTGAAACCCCAAGTTGCGGTCTCCTCGGGGGCTTCTCCTGTTAGAACTCCCCTCACCCTGGGTTGTTTACCTGCAAGATTTTCCTTGGCATACGGTATTGCATATCCAGGTGAGCTTAGTGTCCAGTTGAGGCCCAGGAACATGGCTGTGCCCAGGCAATGCTGGCTGACTGGCTGGAACTCCAAGTCTAAACCACTCATGTTACAGAGGAAGGGAACAGAGGTTCAGAAAGGAGGGCTGTAGTGAGAATTTCACTGAAGAAAGCAGATGTGAAAGGGAAAGGCTGCTCTTGATGAATGTCTGCTCGTCCTCCAAAGCCCAAAGGCTCCTTCCAGGAGACCTCTTTGACCCCAGGCTGTGTCAGGCACCTCCACTGGGTTCCCACAGTCCTCTGGGCGTGCCCCATCACCACCCTGACTGCTCTGGCTGCCACTGTCTGAGGGCCTGCCCCCTCACTGGATGAGGAGCCCCATGAGTGCAGGGCCCACCCTCCAGGAGGCTGGCTTAGCAATCACTGTGTCCCCACTGCTTCACAGGGACGGACACAGAGGAGGCACGTATTAAATGTGTGTTGAATCAACCAGCAGAATCCAGAGAAAGGCAACAAGCCTGAAAGCCTCATCCTGGGAAGAACAACTCAAAGCACAAGTCAGTTTGTTTGGAAAAGAGGCCAGGAGCAGCCCCTCAGCTATCTGCAAGTCCCTGAAGGGCTGCCAGGAAGATGCACGGCTGGTACTGCTCACGAGGACTGCGCCCCAGTTTGTGGGAGATAGCTCCACAGAGCAGATGTGATTTACAAGAAAGCTTTTTAATGACCACAGTTTCCCAAAGCAAAATATGCTGCCCTGCTCCTCCTTTGCTGGAAGAATTTATTTATTTGTTTATTTATTGTTGATTTATTGTAGAGATGAGGTCTTGCCAAGTTGCCCAGGCCAGTCTCAAACCTGCGGGCTCAGGTAATTCACTCACCTTGGCCTCCCAAGGCGTGGGATTACAGGCTGAGCCACCGAGCCCGGCCTGCTGGAAGAATTCAAACCCAGGCCAGATAGAGAGCAGCCTGGAACCCTATTAACTCCCCCAGTCCCAGACCCCTTATGAGGCAACACGGTGTTGGCTCTGGAGGTAGGCTGCAAGGGTTCCCTGCCACCAGCTCCTCTACTTGGCAAGCAGGTTCACCACTCTGGGCCTCAGTTTCCTCGTCATTATGATGGAGATAGCACAGCAATGACGTCAATGGGCAGCTGTAAGAACTGAATGAGATCACGCACACACAGTGCTTACAGCAGGACTTGGCACAGAGTCAGCACTCATTAATGTTAATTACTATTGCTCTTCTTTCCCCACGGTGCCAGTGTTGGCCAGCTAACCCAACCAACACTCTCAATTCACTTTTTCTCTGGCTTTCTCCTCAGGAATAGCTGAAAAGTTAAATGAAAGTTCTCGCCTTGCCTGGAGCTAAGGGAGGGTATACAACAGTTTCTGGCCAATGAGATGTAAGTGGAATCTTCTGGAGGATTCTAGTAGTGCTTAAGTAGTCCAGAACTGAAACGTGTGTCACTGGAGTTGACCTCTCCCTATCTGTCCTGCCTGGAGCTGCAGCAGCAACCATGTGACCACGCGAGGAAACGCCAAGAGAATCAATGAGTTTCCACCCTGACATCATGTAGCCACTGAACCAACATTGGCAGCAAGGACCTCCAGGTTTGCTATCATCAGAGAGACGTAAATTCTCACTTGTTTAAGGTGTTGTGAGTTGGGTTTTCTGGTCTTGAACCTGAAAGTATTCACTCCTGGTTGACGAACCCACCACGACACAAATGGCTCAAGGTACATGCCCACAGTAATTGTTTGCCAATCTCAGCTCGGGCCCACTGTTGGGAATCCCTGATCTAGAGGAAAAAGAGTGCGAGGCGGAGCCAAGATGGTGTTCACCAAACCCCAGGCGTTATGTTCCTTCCTGGATACATCTGCTAAAAATGTTAAGTCAACTTAATCTTTTATTTAATTTTATGTTTAAAATTTATTTTATTTTATTTTATTTATTTTTTGAGTCAGAGACTCACTTTGTCGCCCAGGCTGGAGTGCAGTGGCACTCATGGCCACCGCAACCTCGACCTGCTGGGCTCAGGCGATCCTTCCACTTCAGCCTTCCAAGTAGCTGGAACAACAGGAATGCGCCACCATGCCCAGCTAATTTTTAAATGTATTGTAGAGATGAAGTCTTGCAAGTTGCCCAGACTCGTCTCGAAATCTAGGCTCAGGCAATTTTCTTGCCTCAGTCTCCCAAAGTGTTGGGATTACAGGCGTGAGCCACTGTGCCTGGCTAAGTCACCTCAATTTTAAACTTAAATATACACATATATATTTTAAAGGACTCTACATCACCATTAAAAATGGAAAAACTGGTTATCTTTTGCTACAAAGGAAACAAAATAAAAACAAGCAATATATAGTCATCCATTATCTGATGTAGCCTAATTTGGAATCAATGAACTAGCAAAAATTCCTCATTTTCCTTTTCTATTGGGGGAAAAAATATCAGAAGATCTGGCAATACTCAGAATTCCCACAGGTAACAACGGGCTACAGCTGAGCAGGGGCTGCCCCTGGAGAGGGAACACATTTTCCTGTTCACCATGATTCTCAAGACCCTGTTCAGAACTGAGGTGATCTGACTGAGATTTCCCAGCTGGGTGGTAGAATAAGCCACCGCCTTATTCCACCCACTCTTCAGGACCTCAGAGAGGCCTTCCCTGATTACCTTGTCTAAAATTTCCCCTTGTGACTCCCAGGCCCCTTCCCTGCTTTATTCATCTCTCCATACATCTGCAGTACTTATCCCCATCCGACTAATCCTGATTCACTTTGTGTGTATTTATTCTTTTATCCTCCAGTAGAATGTCAGTTCTCTTAGGAAAAGAATTTTGTCTGTCTTGTTCATTCTTGAATCCCCAGTGCCTGGAACCTAATAGTAGGTGCTCAAATACATATTTGTTGAGTGAAAGAAAATGAACAAATGAAACCTTGTCTCTTTTTTTCCGGTCCCCTAAGACCCTGTTACCATGTAGGAAAAATGCTGGTGGGTTTTCCTGCAGTTTGAGAGGCAATGGTAGGAATTCACTGGAAATTTGGGACCTTTTAACACATTAAAAGGGAATGTGCTAGATTAAAACAAGTATCTATGAGTCTCCATGATATAAATTAATAACCAAATAAAGAAATAAATGAGGAAGAAGGGACAGGTTTTCCTTACAGGAGAATTCCAATTAATAAATGCAGAAGGAATGAGGGGAATACAAAAACCACCATTAGGGAGATGTCACAGTAATAATTGCTTCAGGCAAATCTATCCACCAATGGATACTAAAATTAGTGAGTGGAAGTTTGATGAGAAATGGGATATTAGCATTGTCTTAAAGTACCTCCCCCAAGATATCTATTAATTACAAAAGGAAAATAGTAAGTTTACAGTGGAGAAACCTGACAGAGACTACATTAACCAAGTGATCCAGGTGAATATCATCAGAAATAAAACATGCTGACATCATGAACCACCATGGTCTCCCATGATGCACTGAGGAGGGCATATCCCCTCTGTGATGTTCTTCCAAACAATACATCACCTCAAGTCACAAGAAAACTTCAGACAAACCCAAACTGAGACATTCTACAAAATAACAAAGAAGTCCTCTTCCAAAGTGTCAAGGTTATGAGAGACAAGGAAAGACCAAGGAGCTGTCACAGATCGGAGGAAGAGAATAAGGAGACATTACAATTAAATGCAGTGTGGGATCCTAGATAGGATCTTGGAAAAGAAAACAGACACTAGTAAGATCTGATCAATGCCTGTAATTTAGTTAACAGTATCGGATTAGTGTTAATTTCCCGGTTTTGATTATCATCCTACAGATGTGTAAGATGGTAACAACAGGGGAAGCTGAAGGGCAGATATGTGAACACTGTAACCATTTCCACAACTTTTTTGCAACTCTAAAATCACTTCAAAATAAAAAGTTAATAATGAACGGAACAGAGAGAAGCTCCATCTAAATTCACTCAGTTCCCATAGCTTGACTGACCAGTCTCTTCAACTCAGCTGACACTACTGCCTCCGTCCGGAGTCGGGATGCCAGAATCTTACACTGTCCCACTTTCCACACAGTAAAGCCTCTTGGTTTGTCAAGGATCAGGCAACGCCCCCTCCCAAGAACCCTGCCAACCAAGGTTGGGATCCTCACTTAGGAAGCCTCACTGCAAACTGGAATGACAGTTAGCCTGAGGCCCACACTACTGCTTAGAATTCATCACATAGAAACAAAAGAAGATGTTTGTTAGGAAGAAGAAGGAAAAATAAAAAAAAAACAAACTCTCTAGAACTTTAAATATAGCATATTCAAAACCTATCTATTACAGGTAAGTACTTACCATATGTACATATTTTAAATATATGAAATACACTCTATTTTCTAGAGAAACCAGCACATTCACACAGTAGAGTGATGGGGCTGTGCTATATCTTGATTGTGGTGGCAGTTTCAAAACTGTATACATTTGTCTGCATTCAAATAACTCTATACCAAAGAGTGAATTTTATTCTACATACATTTTAAAAATTGAATTAAAAAGTTACAAAAAAAGAGAGTGCAATACAGTGATGTATGCTTTTGAGCAAATATCTCCAAGATATACTACTACTACTGGGGAAAGGGAAAAGGTCTGGCATCTCCTCTATGGTGTTCTTCCACAGGGCTAACAGGACACCCACCCAGCAGCTGACAGTAACGACCTCTGAGAGACGATGTTAGACTTGTGGGTAATGGGAGGAACAGCAAAGGAAACTTTCATTTCCCCTTGATACTCTTTTATATAATTTAAAAATAATAATAAAGGTACTTATGTGTAAGAGTTGTAACATTTAAGCAAACAGACAGACACATTGTACTCACCCTTCGTAACTTCTAGACACTAATGCTCCTTGAGGGTCCCAGGAGAGCCAATGTCAGAGACTGTGCATCTACACAGA
This sequence comes from Tarsius wallacei, assembly GCA_963574415.1. Taxonomy (NCBI): domain Eukaryota; kingdom Metazoa; phylum Chordata; class Mammalia; order Primates; family Tarsiidae; genus Tarsius; species Tarsius wallacei. Next base: position 10,299 of record CAUYQG010134325.1, on the reverse strand, counting down.
GGGGGAAAAAACAGTTATTCTTTGGCCAACTTGAGCCTTCCAGCCACAATATCCCTCTGTCATGCACACGGTCACTCCCTCAACAAATACTGAACACCTGCCATGTGCCAGGTACTGAGAATAGACCAGTGGCCAAGATGAAGTTGCTATCCTCGGGGAGCAGAGATCCCAGTAGGGGAGGAGGACAGTAGACAAATATGCAACGCAAAGTCAGGGAGTAAGAAGTACTCTGATGAAAAGCACTCAGGGTGAGGAGACAGTGACCGGGCTGGGGCTGACATTTACAGAGTGCTCAGGGAAGGTCTCACCGAGAGGAGGACAGATTCCTCTTCTGAATACATGAGACTTCAAACTGTGTGCCAATCCAGGACAGAACCTTCCAGAGGTGGGAGCGTGTGTGTGGAGCATTTCAGGACAATCAGGTAGTCCACGTGGCTGACACAGGATGAGGGGCAAACAGTGAGAGATGGGCAGATGGAGGGCTATTGAAAGAACGCTTCTTTTAGACAACTGTGAGCAGACAAAGAATGACAAAGAAATGGCACTTGTCCTGATTTGGAACTATTAGAAATTTATGGTTTTGAATGTTTAGTATGGTTGTTTATATATAAATAGATAGTTCATGGATGAATGAATGTCTGCAGGCTGAAAAGGCACTGTCTATATTGTTCACCACCACATTCTGGGTGCTGGCAGAGGACAGGCTCTGAGTCAGGAGATGGGATCTGAGGGGACAAGCTAGAGAGCCAGCCTATATGAAATGGCCATTAACTAATGACTCTCCCTCCCGATGTGCCAGCTCTGTCCTAGCAGAAACGTGCTGACTCATTTCACTCTCCCAATCACCCTAAGAAGTTACAGATGAGGAAACTGAGGCACAGAGTAAGGAATCCACTAGCTGAGGTTGCCCTGTCAGTCAAAAGTATACTAAGCTGGATGTAGCAGCATATACCTGTAATCCTAGCACTTTGAGAGGCTGAGGCAGGAGGATCCCCTGAGTCCATGTGTTTGAGACCAGCCTGGGCAACATAGTGAGAGCTCGTCTCTATAAAAAAAAAAAATATGCTACGTACAGCCAGGATGTGAATCCAGGCAGCCTGGCTCCAGGGTCTGCTCCTGACCACTTGGCTAGATGGTCAGTGTAGGGAGGGCTAACTGCAGGCTGGCAACACTTCTTAGTCCCACTTCCTCAATACTCTAATGTCCAAGTGCTACCCAAACACCAAGGCCAAGTTCAAATGCCAGCCAACTCCTCCAGGAAGCCTCCTAGGAAAAAAGCCTGGCAAACAGCTAGTCAACTTTCCAGAGTCTAGAAGTCAGGATACTTTCAATAATCCTGCCCTTGGCAGTTTTTGGAGAAGTCCAAGGGGGTTCTTTCCTTATGCCAGGGACTCCTGCTGGCAGACTGGTAAAGAAGTATATGGACTTCTCAGAATTTCTTTTTCTTTTTTTTTTGTCTTTTTTTAAGTCGGGGTCTCACTCTGCCACTCAGGCTGGAGTGAAGTGGCATGATCACAACAATCATAGCTCATGGCAGCCTTGAACTCCTGAACTCAGGCAATCCTTCCGCCTCATCCTCCCAAGTAGCTGGGACTACAGGCACATGCCACCAGGCCCAGCTACTTTTTTGATTTTCTGTAGACTGGGTCTCACTTTGTTACCTAGGCTGGTCTCGAATTACTAGGCTCAAGCAATCCTCCCGCCTTGGCCTCCCTAAGTGTTGGGATTACAGGTTTGAGCCACCATGGCTAGCCAGAATCATGTTTTTTGAATGTATAAGATACGGTGCACAAGATTACAAAGGAAACTCTTATATTCAGATATAAAAATATTTGTAAAACAAAACCAAATCTGAGATACAGCAATAACTGTGTTTCTTTATTAATTCTTTCAAATGACGAGATCTAGTAATGGGGCCAATAACTACAGTAATTTAGAAACAAGTGAGTGTAAATGATATTTTGTGATTATTTGCAACAACTGTAACGTGATATGGAGGTAGTTGGGATTTCTACTGGAAATGAAGTCATGGGTATTGCTAATTCAATTGTGGTTTGTTGCCCCCATTCTCAAGTAAATGCTAAATTTTTCAGTCAGCGGGTAGCCAAGATGTAATGTTTTCCCCAGGCAACTTCACAATCCTCTAAACTTCCGCCATTCAAGTGTTCATAAGCCCCTAACCTAGACCAAGTGAGGGTAAACGCAGAGTGGTTCCATGGAAAAAAGATAACAAATGGGGAGTGTAGGGTGGATTCAGCTCGTGAAGTAGTCCTGAGAACCGGCTGTTTTGGCCCTCACTGCATCAGTTTCTGCTCCTGGGTCAGCTACGTGAACCTCACTCTTCCCACCTACCCAGCCCCGGAGATTCCTATGAGAATGATCCCACCCGTGGGTTGGAGGTAAGGGTAGAACTTATCATATGATCCAGGACTGGCCAATAAAGCTACTGCACCACCTCCCCTGCTCCTAGCTTCAGGGATAGACCAGGACTGGCACCAAAGGCAGGATGATCAAGGCCAGTAAACACCAACCCTAGGACATATACGCTTGGACTGTGAGGAACGAGATGGTTTACTTCCTCTGAGGCTGCTAAGCTGGTTGGATCTATTTGTGGAGTCACCTCAGAGCTCACTGCAGAGGAATGCAGAGCCAGGAGGTGAAAGGGACAGGTCCCAACAACCTCCTGAGGCCCTGGATCTAGCCATGCCTGAAGCCATTACAAGAAGAATCTCCTGGGCCGTGTGGCCACACATTTCCTTTTATACTTAAGCTGGTTGACCTGAATTACTATTTGTTCACACAACAAAATGACTCAACTAACACCGAAGGGCAGAGGCAACTACCGAGCTTGAATTCCCAGAGCTCACTACCCTACCAGACCATTTAGGAAAGTACAAAATACAATTAGAAACAGCTACTATACATAGAAACGGCAATTACAAAAAAGCACATACTTTAAAAACACTCAGAAATGGCCTTCGGGCAGTTGCTGCCCTTATGCAGGTCTATGAAGGCCTAACAATTTTAGTTTTCAAGATGCTTGGCAGCGAAGAAGGAAATCAGAGGCACCCAGAACATTTTCCTTTATCACCAGACTTCTCATTTAAAAAATTCCTGGGATGATCAGAAAGCCCCTGCAATAAAGTTCTTGTAAAATTTTAATAGCCGCCTTTTAAATTGCAACGGAAATTGCTTTTCTGCCACTCTAATTTTTCTCCCTTTCTTTCTCCCACACGATGCAAATGGCTCTTTAGAGCGCTATCAGCAGTGATGCGCAGTGGTGCCAAGCCCCTCTGAGCCAGGCCTCTCTTCCTGCCGACTGGAGGAAGCTATGGATGTCCATCAGCCTGGGGTCCCTCACACATCAGAGAGGAAAATGCCAAGGGGTTGTGGAAATGGCAGCAAAGGAGGGATACAGGGCTGGGAATTCGGACAGGATCTCGCATACTCCAGAGCCCTACTTCATCACCTGGGTCACCTCTCCAATCCCAGCACACCATGGCTGTGGCCCATCTGTCACACAGTCATACTCACAGGCCGAGCACCTAACTTCCCACAGGTTTATACCAAGCACAGAATCCCAGATGAGAGAACGGGGTGGGGAGTGTCCTGGCCTCCTCCTAGCCTGAATGGCTTCATCCCCTCAGCCACAGGGACCGGCTCTGGGAGAAACACATGATCCAAGCGGGGCCAGCAAGAGTTGGCCGTGGAAATGTTGCTGCAATAACTAGGGGAAGGAGATGGGCTGCAAGGCAGGACAGCTGAGGGCTTCTTTGTCACTCTGAGGAAAAGAAGGGGCGGGGCTAAGAACAAAGTCAAAGCTGAGAAAGGCAGAGCCTGGAGTGAAGAGGGATGGATTCCTGATTACAGTACCGAGTGGGGACTCCAGTCAGGCCAGCTCTGGGGTTTTCAGGTCCCTGAACACTTCCCATTGCAGCTTAAGCCAGTCTGAGTTGGGGCCTTACAGCAGACAAATAGAACATGAAGGGATCTCAGAAATCAATACTGTGCTCCTTCATGTTGAGCATGACTTTTCTAAGAAGCTGATGAAACAAAACCATGTCATGTCTCTCCAGGAAAAAAAAGCACAAAATACTGCATGTCTCAAAGATGTCAAAGGTCTCTGAAGCCCCTGTCTATAGGAACGGAACGAAGAATGCTTTGATCTGGCAATGCGTTGACCTGTCCACTTGAAGGAGTAGAAAGCTGAGGTTCAGAATGCTTAAATGACGTGTCTGGGGCCCAGGGCCAGCTGGGGGCCAGGGCTGGGCCCCTAGAGACCCAGGAGCTTTCACCTTGAACTCTCCTGGGTTCAGTCCTCTGGGGACACTGCAGAGGGTAAAGTAAGGCAGTGAGTAAGGCTCTAGGTCCCCAGCCCTCATTTCACCTACAGTGGCTCAATTTTTCTTTTCTGCTTTACAAAATGGGCTTTCAGGGAAGTGTCAGACAAAAGTTCCATAAATCCATAATCATACTGAAAACCAGTCCCTTATATTACATTTCAGAATACTCACACGTTAAAGACCTCGGTTTTGATCCTCACTGAAACCCTATGAAGCAGGCATTATGGCCACAGCTCCAAGTGAGGTGTTTCTGCGGGGCCAGCCAGGGTGGCTAGCCAGCACACCTGGGCTTTTTGTTCCTGTACCCGGACTTCTGGACCTGCATGTGCTTCTCCACCCTCATATCTCCATCTCAACTCATATGGAAAGATCATTTGTCCACACCTCTCCACTCTCTTTGACTTGGTCCTCCCGGGAAAGAAGAGGTGGCTAATCCTGCTGGCCAGAGGTTGTGACCGTGGCTGGCACCTGCTTTCAATAAGGCAGCTTATTAGCCTGCTGGGACCAGGCCTACTGGCTCTCCTCTCTTCTTATGCCCAGAGATGGCAGAATGTTCTCCTTTGTCTCTGTGTTGGAGCAGAATGCACACACTGGGCAGTGTCTACCCGGCCTACAAGAGACCCTGGCCATGTGCACCCTCTCTTGACCAAGCAGCAACGGGGGGCAGCCAGGCCTTTGTCTTCACGCTGCTGGCTGTATAAGGGGCTGAGCTAAGCATTCAGAATTGAGGTGAAGGAGAAACAAACCCACTGGGCTTTCTGCCATAAGTTGCATTCTCCTTTCTAGACGACCAGAGCCTCTGGCTGGAGCATGGGAGACTTACCTACTAATAAAGTGGTTCAATCGCCCTTCATTTAGAGAAGATTCTCATTATATCCATCCCATCCTGTCTCTAAAATATGTTCATTCAACTGCCTCTACCCTACATCCCAATAAATAGCTGATATGCGAAGAAATGACTTTGCCTTGGGAAAAATCTAGGCCCTCAGCAGTCACTGAGATCATCTTGCAATTAATCATGTCTTCTCTTATGACCTATATACTATTAATAGCACAAACTGACGATTAGCACTGGTTCTTTCATTGATTGATGCAGACTACAAATATGACGAAGGCTGCTTCAGGGGTCTCACTTCCTTCATTTCCTGCCCCCTCACACCCACCCTCCTCAGAAGATAAGCATGCTGGTGTGGGACTCTGTACACAGAGCTATAAGATTTCATGGTGCCAGCGGCCCGATGGTGGTCCTGCCACCAGCCTAGCGTGAGTAACTCCATGGTAGAGTGGCTCACAGACAGACCTCTGCAGAGAGACTGCTCAGGAAAAACAATGTGGCGTGACCAAGTCACGTACAGCAGATTGGCCAAAATGTCAGAGTCTGACAACACCAAATGTGCTGAAGTTGTGGAGTAAGGGGAATGCTCAGTCATTGTGGGTGGGAGTGGATATTGGAACAAACATTTGTGGAGAGCAATCTTGCAATTTCTTGTAAAGATGAAAAGATGATAACCTTAGTGACATGCTTTACCCACTGATGGGTCTGGGGTTCCTTGCTGAGCTCCCAGACCCATATGTAACCTTGCAGATTCTCAATCTGGGTTGAAACACAAGGTTTTTGTTTTGATTTTACAACATGCCAAGCATTTTTTTGTAGAGACAGAGTCTCCCTATGTTGCGCAGGCTGAACTCCAGGCCTCAAGCGATCCTCCTGCCTTGGCCTCCCAAAGTGCTGGGATTATAGGTGTGAACCGTGCCCATCCTGTTTTCAATTCCTTAACTATTAACCCATTTAACCCTCATAACAACCTGTCAAGTAGGTTCTACTAGGATCCCCATTTTAACAGACCAGAAAACTGAAGCACAGAGAGGTAATTTGCCCAAGATCACACAGCAAGTAGCAGCATAGCCAGGAGGGATTTGAACCCAGTGGGTGTGACTCTAGAGCTACTAACAATGCCACTGCCTACACTCAGCAGTTAAGAGTATGGGATTAGCCTTGAACCCTATCTCCTTCCACACACAGACACCAATTTCAGATGCATCAAAGAGTTGGGCGCAGTGGCTCATACCTGTAATCCCAGCACTTTGGGAGGCAGAGGTGAGAGGACTGCCTGAGTCCAGAGGTTCGAGACCAGCCCGGGAAACTTGGTGAGACCTCATCTCTTCAATAAATCAAAAAACTAGCCAGGCATGCTGGCACAGGCCTGTAGATCCAGCTACTTGGAAGGCTGAAACAGAAGGATCGCCTGAGCCCAGCAGGTTGAGGTTGTGGTGGCCGTGAGCAGGCCACTGTACTCTAGCTTGGGCGACAGAGTGAGACTCCAACTCAAAAAAAAGTGTACACACACACACGATTGCCTAGAAGGTAACACAGGAGCCACAGGAGCATGTCTTCATAACCTTGGAGTGAGCAAAGTTTTCTCATTTAGGGGTTCTGGAAAAGTGTTTCCACTCTCCTAACAAAAAGGGTTAGACTCTTCCATAAAGTCCTTTGTCCCTTTGGTGGCCTGCCTTTTTCCAGGTTGGAATGCAGATGCGATAGCTCAATTTGAGAGGGTACCTATTCTCCCCAGAACACTACCTTGATCAGAAGAGAAGAGCTGAATTCTCTGAGTGCGGCAGCCATCTTGTGGCCATGGGGTGGTGAGAGGCAGAGCAGTGCTGGTGTTGACCTGTCAGCCATTCCCTCCAGAGTTTGTTATATGACACAAATGACCACCTAAGTGTTGAAGCAATAGTGCCACTTGTGAATCCTGCTAGCTGTAGCTAAATGCATTCCTAACTGAAGTACTGGCTATATCCAGGTTCCAGCAGCCACGCGCTGTGCCACCATAGGAAGAGATGCTGAGAGACACTGATGTGGACTTGAAGGTGTCTCAAAAAGACTCTACTCAGAGATGAATCCCACCGAGCATGGCTGACCAGAGGCATCTAGGAAGATGACCTGGTGCCTGAATTAATTCTCAGAGGACCTGAACAGGGAAGCGCTTTCTCTTACAGACTTCCAAGAGCAGTCGGGGCGACTATCATTTTAAAGGCCAAGCCCAGCCTGCTGGCACAACTGCACTGTGGTCTGCTGACCCCAGGCTCACGGGCTGGGGAAATCCTGCACAGCTTGTGGATCCTTTTTCTTCCTGTCACCAGCCATTTGCTGGATGTGCCAGCAGTTAAGCCCCCTCCTGCACTCCTATAAAAACAGCTTGTCAATGTGCTTTTCCACAAAGCACTCTCCAGATCCCAGCTAATCAGATGGAAGATAGAACAGTGGTCAATCTACCAAAATAGGTCAGGCTTTATTTTTTAATCCTCTTATTCATAATACATTGAAAAGGAAGAATGAAAAAAACTATTATTAACAGTGAGAAGATCTATGGTTACTTAATTTCTCTGCGCCTCAGTTTCCTCATCTATAAAATGGGGGTAACAGAGGTGTTGTGAGGATTAAGTAAAAAAATTTCTCTATGAAAAATATTTAGAACAGGACCTGTCATGCAGTTTGCACAATACATGTGTGCTACCGTTATTTGTATTGCCGGTGAGATGGTAGGTTTCTTGGACTGAAGGCCCTTGAAAAGTTTCAAAATGCTATCTTCTGGTCAAACACACATACAGAGTCACTGCTCTGATTCTGGACACTTAAGGAAGATAGAAGAAAGGAAGCTTGGAGGTCCAGATCAATGAGCAGAAGCTGGCTATCATGGGCCCAGGGCACTGTGGGCAGGAAATGGCCATAAGCTAGTTGCTAACTCCCATTCTACTTTTTGTCTCAGAAAGCTCAGCTAAGACATTTCCCAACCTCCCGTGCAGCTGGGGATGGCCAATAAAAGCTAAGAAGAGGCTGTGGGATTGTGAAAAACATTCCTCACCGGAAATGGACTATGCGTTTATGCCTATTCCCTCAATCCCATCCTACCTGAACTACCGACTCACTAGCTTGACTCCAGCAGTCACACTGGGCCATGAAGCCACCTCACGGATGAAAGCCTTGTGTCAGGGACAGTGAGGCAGAAGGATCCTGGATCAAAGAGTTCTGCTTTTCCTGGAGGCTGTGAAACTGCCACACCCACCCCGACTGCCAATCTGGACATCTTACTCATGAGAAAAACCACCTTCCAGTGAATTTATACACTATTATTTCTGCTCTCTGCTAATGGCAGCCAAATGTACTTTCAAATGATATCGTAGTCTTATAGAGCAGATGTGCAATGGGACAGTGTTTTACACTGAATAAATCCTTCTAGTAACTTGCCATCATTTAAAGTATCTTCATGCTTTAGGGCCCCCTGCTCATCTCAATACCAGGGAGAAAGTTAGATACAGAATTTCCCACAGAATGGAGTTACAATCATTTTTGCCTTAGGTGGAGGTAAAATGAGAAATACATAAGATTTTGAGTTATTCATTCAACAGTTATTGAGTGCTATCCTGCGCTGGATACTGTGTGAGGCATGGTGCTAAATGTGGTGAACAAAAGCAGATATAGTCCTTGCCCTTATAAAATTTATAGCCCATAACAGGGGACAGAAAATAAGTAAATAGGCAAACAAACACATATATAAGTTCAAGTGGCAAGAAAAACCATGCAGGAAACCAGGGTGAATTTAAGCCCAGGACTAAAGAAAAAGGAGAAGGAAGCTATGAGAAAAGTGGGGGTAAGAATATCACAGAAAGTTCATGAACAGAAAAATGGATAAACAAAATGTGGTGTATCCATACAATGGAATATTACTCAGTCATATAAAGGAATGAGGCACTAATTCACGTACAACATGGATGAACCTTGAAAACATGATGCTGACTGAAAAGAGCCAGTCACAAAAGACTACATATTATGCGGTTTCGTTTATCTGAGAAGTCCAGAATAGGCAAATCCATAGAAACAAAAAGTAGATGAGTGGTCGCCAGGGGCTGGGGTGGGGGAAATTGGAGGATGAATGATAGTGGGTACAGGATCCCTTTTTGGGTGGACGAAAACGTTTTGGAATTAGATACTGGTGATGGTTACCCAACTTTGTGAATACACTAAAACGCATTGAATTTTACATTATACATAGTAAATGTTAAGTATGTGATTCTATCTCAATTAAAAGACACTCAAAGGGCTACTTAGTCTAAATGATTACATTAGTAATAAAGTCTCTAAGAAAAAAAAAAGAGAGACTCCCAGAAGACGGAGGAGGACATATGAGTCTGTGCAAACAACCTCCCAAGGGATCTGTGTGGCCAGACAGCTGTGGTAGGGAGAGTGTGCCACGAGATGCAGACGAAGCTTGAAGGGCAGTGTGGGCCACAGTGAGGGTATGCTTTTCATTCTAAGTCTCATGGGAAGCAGGGAAATGATGTGTTCTGATTTACATTTTTGAAATATTCCTCTGGCTGTTGCAAAAGAAGCAGAAGGAAACAGTGAGGTGGCTGTTGCTACATCCAAGGAGAGATGGTGGTGGCTGCGCCTAGGAGTGAGGGCAGTGGAACAGAAAGGAGGCTGGCAGAGAACTATTTCAGATCAAGAACAAATAGGCCTTGCTAACGGATTGGCCATGGGCATGAGGGAGAAAAGAAAGATTTTTTTTTTTTTTGAGTTGGAGTCTCACTCCATCATCTCCCATACTGGAATGCTCCCGGCCACCGCAGCCTCGACCTGCTGGGCTCTGGAGATCCTTCCACCTCAGCCTTCCAAGTAGCTGGAACTATAGGCGTGCGCACCACGCCCAGCTAATTTTTTATTTATCGTAGAGATGAGGTCTCATCAAGTTGTCTGGGCGGGTCTCAAACCTGCAGGCTCAGGCAATCCACTCGCCTCAGCCTCCCAAAGCACTGTAATTATAGGCTGAGCCACCGAGCCCAGCAGGTCGAGGCTGCGGTGGCCGGGAGAGTGCCACTGCACTCCAGTCTGGGTGACGGAGTGAGACTCCAACTCAAGAAAAATAAATAAATAAAAGCGAAGTTGCAGCAGAGC
>CAUYQG010134324.1:0-28102 GCA_963574415.1 Tarsius wallacei | reverse complement strand
TCTACAGTAAATCAAAAAATTAGTCGGGCGTGGTAGCGTGCTCCTGTAGTTCCAGCTACTTGGAAGGCTGAGGCGGAAGGATCGCCGGAGCCCAGCAGGTTGAGGCTGCGGTGGCCGGGAGCGGCCACTGCACTCCAGTCTCGGCCATAGAGTGAGACTCCAACTCAAAAAAAGAAAAAAAAAAAGAATTAATTATTTTCCTGTCACCAATTCCAGTTGGAAACATTTTGCCATGTTATATCCTTGGTCTGATGTTTTGGACTTGGCATCAAATGACTCACATTTTTCTGAGTCTCAGTTTGTACTTTTGCTGGGTGAGGATGGTGATAACCTTCTTTATCGGCTTGTACAGATCACATAATTTTGTAAGATACTTAGTAAATCATAAACATACACACATGTAAGTCATTTCTTATTAGGCAAAGTTTAATAAAACATATTGGGAAGCAGTGCTAGGGTCATCTAGATTTGTTTTTTTACTCAAGCAAATCATTTGGCTATGTAGTCTCTTGAAACTAGAATCTGATGTGGGAAAATTGTTGCACTGGTTTAATGAATGAAAGAGAGTTGCCAGCTACTTTCTAGCTAAGAAATGTGGTAGAATTCTACCCTTGCTTGTTTTCAAGTAGACCACAGTCTACTCTGGGAAACTTGTCAGTGCTTTTATATGCTAGTTGCATATAGACCTAGGCTGAAATTACAAGGGAAAGCAGTAGGACTCTGGTAAATATTCCTAGTGTGATAATTTATGCATATGTCTTTAGAGAAAACTCAAATATGCTGTGTATGTGACATATAAGGTGTTATATTCTATGATTTATTTCACTGTATTTTAGTCAAAAAAATCTTGTACACAAATCAAATAGGGAGACTGGACCAGATCAATGTGATAGAAGACAAAAGTAAAATTTGATTTTTTTTCCCCTAGAGGAAACAATTTATTATATGACAGTGGGGGACAGAAAAAAATAGTCATAAAATTATTAAAATGTTTGTCTTTATTCTTTCATGTATCTATATTTGTAAATTTTCAGTATAAAAATACAATTTAAATTTGTTCCTTTAAGTCTGCCCTGTACCATTAATTATAAATACAAATGAGATTTTTTAAAACAATTCTATACCACTATCATCACTCTAATTAGCAATTCTGGCAGCTAAGTATTTGGCCTAAGATACTGAGCACTTGAGTTGATTTTTACTTTTAAAAAAATTGAACTACATGGTTCCAACAATTCTGTTTGAAATGAATATAAATCAGCTTTTCTTTTACACTTATGACTTCTAAGAAATCTTGCTTGGTGTTTTAGAATCCGCAGATGGGAAAATAAATTATGCTTAAATTGATTGTATTTACAAAGGTGCATTTCCACAGAGAAAAAATTCTGGTAAAAAGAATCCTGGTAAAATTTCTCTCCAAAATTTGCTTCATGTACTTTCCAAGTTTTAAGATGACTGGCCCCCATTAATTGTATCTGCAAAGTGAAGTCTGAACCTTATCTGAAAGTAAAAAAATAGATAAAGGGTTGTAGGAACCGAAATTCTGTCATGGATTCCATTGCCAGGAAAGGTGCTGGCAATGGAATCCATGGCAGAATTTCGGTTCCTACAGCCCTTTATATATTTAAAGAGTTTAGTACCCATTTGTTGGCTTCAGTGAAAGCGTTTACTTGGTAAGGATGAAAGAGCTAAGTGCTTGGGATAGTGAGTATACTGAGAATGTGGTGTTCTCGGTAGCTCACTTCACTTTCTGAATTCTCTTTAATGCAGGACTTGGCTTTGTGCTGCAGTTTTAACCAACATGATCCAGCGTTGCCTAACGTAATATAATGGTTTATAAATCCAGCTTTATTCTAGTTTTATGACATTAATGTGCAACAACAGAAAATGTTGTTTCAACATGATCGGTGCAGTTTCTCCTCAGTAGTGATAGTTTCTTGAAGCCTAATTTCATCAAAATAGAAATGTTAGCATTGCAATTATATAGATGGCTCCAAATTCAGAATTCTCTCCTACTGTTGTTATGTGAACAGTGTTAAAAATGAATTTTTACTTTAAAAGAACCCCACAGGTTTAGAACTTAAAGTAGTTAATATAAGCCTGTGTTTTCCATCGGTTGTGGTGGTATTTCATCTGTGTTGCCTCTCCACTCAAATAATGGCAGTTTGAATAATACAGGTGCATATAATGGATAGAAATGGTAGTGAGCTCACATAAATATAGTAGCTCATATAAATATAGTAGTTGAATATATAATAATTTGATGTGAACACTGTTGGATCTTACTAAAAGATCTTATATTTGTGATCCTTGCTTCATAAGAATGAGCATTTTCTAGAGCTGTTTTGTGGTTATATCTGTCTTTGAAACTCTTTCCATTAAATTGGGATAACTTTTATTTTCTAGGTACAAAATTAAATTAAGAAGCAAGTTCTCCTGGCTTACTATTTAAACTTAGAACACTTACAACCTGGGCCTCTGAAACTTGAGAAAGTATACTATATGGAAACAAATGGTTTTTGTTCAAAAGATAATTTTCTTGAATATCTGCTGTTTATTGCCTTACATTAAGCACTTTAGAGAGAAGTAAATATATAGTCCCTACTCTCAAATACCTTAAAGTTTATTTGGAGAGGTAGACATAAATACTGAAATAGCAATGCAGAGGAACCTTGAAATTTGTGGAGATGTTTTGAAATCTTTAAGGTACCAGTGTAGCCCATATATGTATTTCTTAGTTTTCAAGCTATAGAATAGAGGAAATAATACCTTATCTCTCACAATTGTTCTTAGAATTAATTGAGATCTTGTGTTAAATAAAAAAGTAAAACCACACTGAACTTGTCTGCTTTAGGCTCACTGACTAGCCAAGTAACTCATGCCTGCAAAGATGTCCCGCAACACAGGCAATTCAAGTTCATATTTAGTAAAATCATTTATTACACACAGTGAACCTGGAAACTCCAAATGCCAAATCCTTGAATGCCAGATGTTTAGTGTGACAAATGTTTCAGGTGTCAGTTGCCAGCACATATTCATCTACACTTTACATTCTGGACAGAAGGCAGTGGGGAGTACTGTCAGTGATGTTTACCTGAGCATGGCGGCTTCCTTCTTTTGCAGAACTGTTCTCTCTCCATGAATTGCATACTCTTAGCTTGTACACATTCTGCTGATTTTAAGACTACCACCTCAGAACCTTGTAGCTACTATCCCATGTGCATGCCTTTCCTTTGTTCAGACGTTTAGAAAAGACTGCCATATTTACTTGCTGATTCATTGTAAGTGCAGAAACTTATCAAAGTTTTTACAGATCTCCAAATTAGTTGACAAGTATCTGTCCTGAGATTTCTTCCTTACTCCTTTTCCTACCCTAAAAACAAAGGTCATGGTGGGTGTGGTGGCTCATGCCTTAAACCCAGCACTTTGAAGTCAGAGATGAGATGATTAAAGACCAGCCTGGGGAACCTGGTGAGACCTCATCTCTACAATACTTACTCAGACAGTTAGCTGGGCATGGTAGCGCACCCCTGTAGTCCTAGCTACTTGGAAGATTGAGGTGGAAGGATCATCTGAGCTTAGGAGCCTAAGGCTGTGGTGGCTGTGAGTGTGCCACTGCACTCCAACCTGGGAGATAGAGTAAAACTCCGACTCCAAATACATACATATATACATACGTACGTACGTACGCATGCACGTACATACATACATATAGGTTGTTGCTGGTTTCTAGTTCTTAGGCTGCCCTTCTGCTTCACCAGTAACACTAAAAGCTTCTCCTGTGATGTTTTCTAGTCTGCTGCTGAATGTGCAGGTCTCCTTCCCTCTGTGTTTGTCTTTGTCTTTTTGCTCTTTTCCCCCAGAACCTAGAATTTCAATAACATTGCTCTTTTGATCCAGGCGTCAAACCTTCCTAAGATCTCTCTATTGGATATAGTACTCTACCATAATGCAACAGGATAAGTCAGTAAGACAAGGTACATAAGGTAGATGCAGAATTTGTGCGTTTTCCTGTACTATTCCCAGGATCTGAATTATGAGGTCTGTTATCTTCCAAATCCGACATTTCTGGAAGAATTGTCAACTGTTTGTGGCTTGGACATGTTTCACATATTTAATTCCTTTCCATATCTTGTTTGTTCTGTTGAAATTCTGTTTTCTCTTCTGTTCCCCCCTATTTTTTTCTCCTCTCAGGTTTTCCTTTATCTTTTCCTCCCCTAACTCCTGCAAAATGAAACCTTTGAGTCCAAATCTTTCCTCAGGCCTTATGAACTGTTACTGTCTTCTTGAGGATAAGGTAATATAGTAGAAGAAATAAACACTTTTAAATCCTGCCGTGACCTCTAGCTATTGTAGGTGGGTTTACCCAATTGACTACCCTACCCCTACTGGAAAGGGGTGCCTGATTCATGAGGTAGCCAGCCCATAACCTCTGACCTGTGTGACTCCTGGGGGAAATGTGAACGTATGAGAGACAGAGGGAAATTTAAGCTAGTAATGGGCAGCTATATGTAGGCCATCTTTGGTTGTGTGCAGGTTGAAGAAGACGACCTTGGCAAAGAGAACAAAGCAGAACCACTCATATTGTCAGTGACTGCACAGCCTTAGAGATAGCCAGCCATCTCTGGTTTCTGACAGTGACCTAGTTCCTGCCATTGGATCCCAATGAGATGTATGTATTCTTGTGACTCCACTTGACTTGAAACAGGTTAATGAATTACTGTCTTACATATCACAGAACAAAGTTAAAGCACCCGTGCTCAAAAAAACAACTGGCCCATCATGCATTCAAGAATTTTTTTCTCCCGTCATTTCTAAGTAAGCTGATATTTTTCTTTTCCTACTTTATGTGGTTTTGAAGACCCTATGACTTAATGAATAATGACTTAAGTTCAGAAGTCAGACATATTATTTACTCTGGAACATGAACAAGTTGTATGACCTGCCTGAGCCTTAGTTTTCTCTGGAAAATGAGGATAGTAACAGGACTTAGCTTGCTGTGAGGATTTAATAGGGTATTGTATGTAAAGCAAACAGTACCTGGCATGTCGGCAGTGCTCAATAAATGTAAGCTCATTGTCTACACATGTAGGCTATGAAAATCTTAGTGTGTCGTTTTCCAAACTGTTTGTGGCAAGAGACCCATTCTTTTTTTCTTTCAGCCTGTCACAATCCAGTACATAAGTCCTGGTTTTTTAATTATTGTATTCAACAAAGTTATTCTGTCAGGTAATCACAACGTTTTCTAAATCCCTACCCTTAATTTCTCTACTTATCTCATTATAGACCAGTAATAGTTTGCAGACTGGCTCCGATCTGAGGACTGTACTTTGAGTAGCACTGTCTTAGTGTATATTGACAGTCTCATGAAAGGCAGAATATATGTGCACTCACATATAGTTGGGGGAAAAAAGCCCACCATTTCTATAACATTTATAGTAAGTAGCCAGAAGTTTACATCCATTTCGTGACCTGGACAGTGTATGAGGGACTTCTGAGGCCTCTGGAATTCCTTCCCTATATAATTGTGTGTTTTAATATTTTTAATTTTTATGTATTTTATTTAAAGATGTGTGGTACAATTCAGGATTAGGTAGATAAGTGGTCATCATACAGGTAAAGTTTGGGCCTCCCTTTGGTCCCCACTTCACCGGGTTTGAGATCAGGTATCCTAATTGATGTTATATGGTGCTGTGGTGGCCTTCCCTTCTCCCTACAGCATCCCGCTACTGCCTTATATAATTGTTATTCCACTGCTTCCCAGGTGGCAGAGTTGTCATTCTTTTCCTTTGAATTTTGCAGTTTCCTCCTAATTGCTCTTCGGTTTAGAAGTAAGAAAATGATACTTTCTGAAGGCCAGATAAGCATGTATTGTCTTGGACAGATAAGCTCTGCTAAGTAGTTAAGGGTAGGATGCTGAGCACTGCTGCCTTGTGGACTGAGGTGAAACCCTCACTGTCAGTGTGACCAGAAGAATAACTTTACATAATTTTTTTTTTTTTTTTTGAGTTGGAGTCTCACTCTGTCACCCAGACTGGAGTGCAGTGGCCGCTCCCGGCCACTGCAGCCTCAACCTGCTGGGCTCCGGCGATCCTTCCGCCTCAGCCTTCTGAATAGCCGGAATTACAGGCACGTACTACCATGCCTGGCTGATTTTTTAATTTATTGTAGAGATGAGGTCTTGCCAGGTTGCCCAGGCGGGTCTCAAACCCGTGGGCTCAGGCAATCCACTCACCTCAGCCTCCCAAAGTGCGGAATTACAGGCTGAGCCACCGAGCCCAGCTAAGTTTTAATTTTAAAAATGTACTTTATTTCTCATGAATTGTGGGGTTTTTAACTGGACTTTATTTTCAGCTGTTTGTCATATCATTTATTTCATATGTGTTTTTCTGACATCTTTTTAGTGTAACAACTCCTTCAGAAAGGCTGCCCTGAGTTGCCCCTTTCACCCAGCTGGACTGGGTTACTTAGTTTCTTTCCCTAATAGGCCCCTGATATCCTTGCATATGTCTATCAGTATACCTCATGTAGTTTTATAGTTATTCACTTACATGCCTGGCTCCTCATCTTCAGACTTTATTTCTTGAGGGCAGGAACCATGTCTTATTCTTCATTATATAGTCTTCTGATGGTAGATGTATAATTAAACTGATGAATTAAGCTGAATTTCTTTTTATTCTCTGGGTGCTTAATTATTGCCTCAGCTAATCACAGAGATAATTGTATAGAAATAACGAGAAAAATATTGCTGTTCTCATTTGTCATTTATTGAGTTCTTACTGTGTATCAATTATTAACTACAATTCTTATACAATCCTGCAAGAGAAATGGTATTATCCCAATTTTTAGTTGAAGAAACTAAGGTTTGATGATAACTTGACCCAAGAACAGCTGCTCTTTCTCCATTTCCTCCCTCTCATGGCTTTAAATTACAAACACATAACACACACACACACACACACACACGCACACACACACACACGCGTGCGCATGCTGATGACTCCCAATTTTTTCTTCCAACCTAGACTTCTACTCAAAAATCTAGGCTCAAGGCTCAGCTGCTTGGTTGAAATTATCATTTGGATGCCTGGTAGTCTTAACATGTCCAAAACAGAATTCCAAATCTTCCCCACCAATCTGCTCCACCTAATAGCTTCCTCTTCTCAGAAAATAGTTGCTCCAATCTTCCATTGTTCTGGCCAAAAATCTTGGAGTTATCCTTGACTCCTCTTCCCCGCAAATCCCACATGTAATCCATCAGGTAGTCCTATTGACTGTGCCTTCAGAATTTTTCCAGAAGCTAATTATTCACTACCTCCATTGCTGCTACCCCAGTGCAAGCCATTATCCTTAGCATTTTTCTCCTAGTGGTTTTTAGCATCCATGAATGATTATTTCCTAAGTTATTTATAATTGGTAATTGATTATTATAAATTTGTGATTTTTCTATTTTTATCATTTCTGACATTTTCTTTTGTTTTAAAAAAAGAGTTTTCCTTTCTTCATACTTCTTTTTAAAAAAATTTTTAGCTTCAGTCTACACTCATGGATTTTTTTGGGGATTCTTTCGCTATTCAATGTGCTGTAAGCTGTTTCTGTCATTATTCATTTTGATTCTTAAATTGTCCTAGTCTTAGTTTAGTCTTGTCCAGAAAGTGGGAGTCTTTCATGCTAGCTCCGTGTCTTTCTAAGATGTCCCCACCCATTTTTTAACACTTTCTTATTTCTGAAATTGTAAGATGTTTTAGGTTCACCCTATACCTTCCCTGCCCCTGTCCTGGTATCTGTTGCTCCAAGAAACCCTAGTTCCTTTTAGCAGGAAAATTTTTTCTAGATTATTAAGCAGAGCTATAAAATTGATTTTTTTTAAATCTTGAATTTATAACTCTAATCCATATCTAATTCTAATACAACCCCACAGACTTCTTCCTTCTATCCCTCCTTTCCATGTTTGTATCTCCTTTCTTCAGTAATGAAAACCCTCATTGCCAATGATAGCATATACTTGCACATTTCACTCAGTCCTGCAATACACACACATTTGTAGAGAAATAGAGTAGTTTTAGCATTGCTATACCAAAACCAATACTAGCTACAAATGTACTAAATATAGTTCAAATTTTCTTTTCTGTTCCTTTGACCAGATTTATTCAGCAGAGTGTATTCAATTAGAATAATGCGTTCAAAAGTTACTTGAATTAAATTTTTTCCATCTATGTTTTTATGTTTACCATTGGGCTGTAAAGTTTCACTGATTTTTTGTTTGTATTCAGTTTTAGAGGCTTTCCCATCCCTATTGATTCAGTTGTATTTTTGAATATCAATATTTATCAATCTCACATCTTTCATTTACGTGAAATTAATTAGACCTTTTAGACTGAAATCAGTTGGTTCTATTACTTTTTAAAATAGGAATATAAAAATCAAAGGGATCAATCAGAGCCTTGATTTAAAGTATTCTGAATTGTTATTTCAGAAACCTGAATCCATGTAAACCCAGAATATTCCATTTGTAGGTTTTAGAGCCTTCCTGGCCTTCCTCCTTTCTTCACATGCTACGTGCAAGTTAGTATTAGGGTTAATGTAGCATGTATTTATCTAGGGCATACCACCTTTCAGGCACAGTGCAGGGCTCTGTGGTCATACACAAGAATGTGATCATCTTTCTACAGCCCCCGAGTTACATGGCACAGCCAAGAAACAGACACATGTGAGATGGTGATAAGGTTGTTACTCAGGATTTGTCAGAGAAATGCTCTGCTGTGGGGTGTGTGTTTGTGTGTGTGTGTGCGTGTGTGTGTGTGTGAGTGTTAGGGAGGGCTGAGGGAAAATATACCTTACTTGAGATCACTTCCTGGCTAGACAGTCCCCTCCCCAATTTGTGATGGAATGTTGATGGTGTTTGATAGGTATACTTCTCAAACGACAGACTGGAGAGCTGGATGGCCATCTCAGGCACCTTAGTAAGATCAAATCACACCAAACCTCCCTCACTTTTTTCCAGCCACTCTAATTTATGTTATCAGTGTCTTGAATAGAGCTCTAAAAGTTTATCAAATTTGCAGGTGGCACAAAGTGATAGACAACAAATAATTTGAATTCAAGTTAATTTTGAAAGCTAGGATAACAGGCCCAATCTTAAACAAGGGTATTTAAAAGAGATAAATGCATCCAGAAAACAAATTATCACAAGTACACAGTGAGAGAGAGAAAACTTAGCAGCGAAGCACACAAAGAGATGTATAGGTTTTGACTGAACGTGAGCCAGCAATGCAATGTGACAAGTAATTCCCCACTGGACCACATTAATAGCAGCGTCGTATATAAGACCAAGGAGGTGGTGAGCTCATTCACACTCTGTGTTGAAAGGCCACACAAGAGGTAGTGTGTACACTGCTGGGCACCACGTTTGTAGAGAAATAGAGGCCAATTTGAGTGTGTTCAGAGCAGAATGATAACAGAACTCAAACTTTCCTCAAATGGAGAGTAGTTACTGATCCTGAGAATATTTATAGCCTGGAGGATTTGGGTGTCTTCACATATCTGAATGGAATAGGAAGACGAAGTGTGTCCTGTTTTGCCTCAAGAGGATGAATTAAGGAGCAGTGAGTGGAAGCCCCCAGGAAAGAGGTTTCAGTTGTTGCTGAGAATCAGAGCTGCCTGAGGGTGGAATGGAACTCGGTTGAAGTGAGTTCATTGTCACTGGCCTGGTTCAAAAATAAGCTGGAATACTACTGGGCAGGGAAGCTAACTTGTGTTAAGACCCTTTACAATCAGTAAATTCTTTCTTTCTTCCTTTTCTTTCCTTTTCTTTTCTTTTTTTGTTATGCCTTTAGAAATGTTAACTTAATAAACCATAACTTCATAAGAAATAATCAAGATGTGGCTATAGGGTAATTATAACTTTCTAGTAGGTCCCCCAAAATAATAGAAACTAATAGCTTACAGACCATTTTACCCAAGTCACAAAATATATGATACATTTCATATACTTTGTGTTTTAGTATATACAGGCAGAACAATATAAAGTTATGACATTAAGGGGTTTTTGCAGGTTTAAAGTAATACCATTTTTCCAAATTATTGACAGATGTTATCCTAGAATTTATGAGAAACTTTGGTGTTTCCTCCTTCCTACTTTTGTTTACATCATAGCATGCAGATGGTATAATATTTTGGTTAACCTCAGTCTGACACTTAGATTGGATTTTCTCTTTTGCCTTATTAGTATCTGGGGTGTAAAATGACCAGAAAAGTGGCACCAAGAAATCAGACAAAGAAAATTTCCCAGTGCTACTCACTTGTAATTCTCTTAATTTAGTAGGGGTTTTCCACAGGAAATCACAGTAGAATAGTTGAAATGCTTTTTATCTTATGTACTTTCTTTTTGAAGAAAGGAACAGTTAATTGTCTTCTTCCCAAAGTAGTCTAAATTCTTGTACTGGGCAGCTGTATTTACTATAGTAAAAATTATATTCTGCTTGGAATGATGTCTGTAAGTAATTTCAGTCAGTAAGAGCCTAATTGCTTCTCTAACCAGTGGGTTTCAGTGAAGGTGATAGAATAGATTTTCTAAGCAAAAAAAATATATATCATGAGGGTGATTTTATGCCTTTAAGAAAAAAGAAATTAGTGATATTTAATTTTAAGTACATTTTTGGGTATCACACAGCCAGAGATACCTGTAATTATCTCAAATTAAGTTTGGGTCAAAACCAATGTGTTGAGAGACTTTAAGATAATTTAAAATTAATGTTAGAAATTTACATTAATAACTTCTGTTTTCAAGGAATATATAAATCAGAAACCTAGAATTTTTATTTCAATATACCTAACATGTATTCTAATTCCTTTTTGTTGTTATTGTTATTTAAAAAGATTAAAAAAAACTTTTTAGATTAAAATTTTTTGATATGTCTCTGATTGTCTGTTTTTCTCTTCTCACTTGTGTAATTGAAGCATTTCTGACACATCCCAGAACAGACAGGTTCTTTATTACCAGGACTTAACTACCCTGGGCAGGGCTCTCCTTGGATTTACTGAAAATAAACACTTTGGGTTCTCAGTCTTAGTTTTAATGACAAAAGTTGAAATATTTGCCTAACATAAAGGTTTTTCTTTGTCTCTAAATTTTGATTTTCCATGCTATCAGAGGTCTCATTGCAACAGGTAATTTGAGTGTTGATTGTATGTTTTCTCAGTTTGTAATTGTGGTGAAATGTATTTAAAATGTTCACAATTTTAAAATTAAGTTTACCTGTAAGATTCCTTCCAACTCAGAAATTCTATGATGTTAAACTTTTTTTTTTTTTTTTTTTGGTAGTTTGAAAAATGTGATCTTTGGGTGTTGTTCTGTGTGTCCTATGCATATGACTAGGAATCATAGAATTTTAGAACTGGAAGACATGTTATATATCATCAAGTAATTCTGCAAATGAAGAATTACAAGGCTCAAAGAGGATAGGTGACTCCTGAGGATCATAACAGTAACTGGTAATTAGAACTCTGACCGCCCACTGGAGCACTAGATAACCTAAATGTTTTTGTCTTAAAATTTGCGGACTTAAGGCTAGGCCTCTAAATAAATAAGAAAGAAATTAAAATATTTTTGAGAAAGGTAAGCTTGATATGCCATATTTAAGAAAAGAAGTGCTTGACACAAATGTATTTGGTATAATAGAGACCATTCTCCCATTATACCAAAATGAAACTTTTTAACATTCTCAAAATTTGAGAACTTTGAGGCAGTTATATTAAGTACAATTTTTCAGATTGTCCGTAAACTGTGCTGTCATTCCTATTGTTTTCTGCAAACCTGGAATCATAGTTAAATTACAACTTTTGTGATTTTTGCCCTCACGCGTTAGTTTTCAGTGACTTAGAAACATAAACTGACGCTGTGAAGTCAGGACTATGTTCCTTCGGGAGAGTGACAGCGCGTCTTCGGGACGCTGGTGGGGAAAGCCCTCTTCATACAGCTGCTTTGCAGAGTCTCGCTTGGCTGGTAGGGAGTGTGAGATCACACAGGGCTGCAGCCAGGGCAGCGCGTCTGCTTCTCTCAGTCTCACTTCTGCTTTTACCTAGAACCAACCTTTGATGATCGGTTTCCACCTTGGCCAAGCACCAGCGCAATTGGAAAATTGTCTCAAGGTTGAATTCCATCTGATAATTGAATTTATAAAAATTAGAGATGGTTTAATATCTCTGCAGCCAGTATCTCTGTAAATACGTTATTTTTCTAAAAGGAAAAGCCTAAGGGCTCAAGAAATAACCTTCTAAGAAATAAGAAAAGTTAGTAAAATTGTGCAAGCTAATTGGCTTCATGTCCTCACCTTTTGCTAGGACTTCACAGACACTCCTCAGGAATCCTTCAGGGTTAGATTAGAGAGACGGACCCCGTCATATGACCGTAACCCTTCAACAGACCTTAAAGTAAGAGGCCTGTTTGGCACCACTGTCAGCAGCTTCTCCTCATGCTGACCAGGAGCTGTGCACCACTTTTCTGTTCCCTCCTTCCTCAGTGTAGCCTGGAGCCAAAGATTTATTCCTTCATTAATTCTTTTAATAAATACTGATTAAGTAGGTACTGATTCTGTTCTGGGGGTTGGGAAAATAGAAAGAATTAGATAAGTATGTTTGCCCTCAGTAACCAATCAGTTTAACAAAGGAACTAAGATATGCCCTTAAATATCTGAATCACCACTGCATAAGCAGCACCTGTGACTGCCATATAGGAATTGCTGCATAAAATATTTTTTGAATGAAAGAATAAATGACCTAATTGTTCTGATGTAAGGATAAACTTCTAAGAATCGGCCAGTCAGTGAGTAAGCTAGCTATGGGTGATTCTAGAAGGACTCAAGGGAGAGATTTCATTAGGGCTAGATCTTAAGGGAAAGGTAGACATTTGGAAGCATAGGTCTAACTAGAGAAAACAGCATAAGCAGAAAAATCAGCAGCAAAACCTCAAAAGTAGAAATCTCTGAGACTGAGTGGGGAATAGTGAATAATCCTGCTGGAATGCAGAGTCCATAAAAGGGAAAGGTGATAACAAGGTTGCAGAGGTATAAGATTTTTTTTTTTTAGAAAATGGGTAGACACTGAAAGGTTTACTATGAGGATGAGCTATCATAATCAGCATTGTGCTTTAGTATTATAAATCTGAAAGCAGTATGCTAGAAGGCATTAGAAGAGGCTGAACTGCCTAATGAATATAAGAACAGACTTGGGCATCATTCAGGTCTGGTTCAAGTCCCAACTTTGTCACTTCCTCACCATAAGCCAGTTTGGCACCTTAGAACCTCAGTTTTGGCTGGGCACAGAAAATAATGAAGTAGTGCACTTTGGGAGACTGAGGTCAGGGATTGAGTTCAGGAGTTTAACACCAGCCTAAGCAACGGCGAGACCTCATCTCTAGAAAAAAAATAAAAAATAAAAAAGTAAAGGGTATTGGAAAGGAAAGGCTAAGGGACACCAGCTGGAAGAATTGCAACGATTCTTTATGAGTTCAACTAAGAGCACAAGCTAAGATGGATAATTAAGGCAATGAAAATGGAGTATGGGGACAAATGCTGATATTTTGGGGGTGTCAGTTGACTGAAGTTTGGCAACTGACTAAATATAGAAGACAAGAAGCAGAGAGGAGTCCCAGATGATAAGAGGGTTTTGGTGCAAATGCTTAGAAGGCGGTAGTTCTATTTGCCAAGAGGTGGAATAGCTTTGAGAAGAAAGGTGGTTTAGTGCAGTCTTGGGAGCACTGAGTTGTAATGGTGTGGATTGCCTGAGCCTGTGGATAGCCCCGAGACCAGCCCAGGCAACTTGGCAAGACTTCATCTCTACAATAAATAAAAAATTAGCCGGTCATGGTAGCATGTGCCTGTAGTTCTGTAGTTCCAGCTACTTGGAAGGCTGAGGCGGGTGGGCCACCTGAGCCCAACAGGTCGACGCTGGGGGGTGTCTGTTATGTTCCACTGCACTCCAGCCTGGGCGACAGAGTGAGACTCCAACTCAAAAAAAAAAAAAAAAAAAAGGACAAAGGACCAATCTCTGCTGCAATATCTCTTTGAGGAGGAAGAGAGTGCCTTAAAAGCCAGTGAAGTGGGAGGGGAGAGTTTCGAGGAGGGAGTGTAATACATCCCATGCTTCTTGGAAACATGGAGTTAGACATGACCTTTTAAGCACTTTTTCATTTGAAGGATAGGTGAATTAGTTACATTTGCAAAAGGTTACAGATTTAAGTAAGTGGTTCAGCATCAGTGATTAGAGATGTTCTTGTATACTTGATAAGGAGAAATAGAATGGCATTCAAGCAGGTATGAGTTCCTCTTAAGAACCTTTCTCACTGGATTGTAGAGAAGATCAAATGCATTTCTTGGTGTCGTGCCTGGCCCATAGGTTTCAATAAACGCTAGCCTTTATGATTGTCATCATCATTATCAAGAATAAGGAAGAAAACTGTGTACATCTGTAGACTCGGGGAAAGGATTCTTCAGAGAGGATTCAGGGAGGTCTGGAATAAACATTAAGGGTAAAAACAGCGTGGTTAGCCATGGAAAAGGGAACAAACCTGTTTCTCTGAATTGGGAGAGGATATATGAAGTAACAGGGATATTTTGAGCCTCGATAATAGTAAGAAGAGGAGAGGTAGACAGTACTTGCACACAATGGCTTCCACCTTTCCATTAGAGTCAGAGGAAATCTCAACTGCAGGTATCTACTTGAGGCAGGCAGAGATAAATAAGAATTGCTGTCATTTGTTGTGTGCCTGCTATATATCAAGAACCATACTAAACACTTTAAATTATCTCCTTTTGTCTACATGAAAATTTAGAGACTATGTATTTTTTATTCACATCTTACAAATGAGAAAAGTCAAAAAGATTGAGTAGCTTGTCCAGGGTCACCCAGCTGGTAATGTGTGCCAGGATTCAGAACTAGGAATGTCTGAGTCCAAAGCCTGTGCTTTTTATTGAAAGAGAGTACATTCGTTTGAGATTCTGGTGGTGTAGCCCTGTACCATCTTGATAAGGTCCTGTGGGATAGTTATTTCTATTAGTCACCAGTGAATATCAAGGAAGGGCCCTCTCATTTGGAGATCAAGGAGCTGTGAAATTGAAGTGGGCCAGAAATGTGAATTCTGGATCCCTGAGAAAAATAACAAGATAAAGCATAGAGGAAATATTTGAGACATTGCTAAGACTCATCTGTACAAGAGAGAGAATGCCTAAAAGGCAGCAGCAGTTAGCATGGGAAGAAAGAAGTACAAGGGGGTGGCTTGGAGTTTAAGGGAAGAGCTGCTATCTTGGTTTTCCAAGGGTGATAATTCAGAGTTGCCTTCCCATAGCTGCCAGAATTCTTACCTGTAAGTGGTTAGATTTCTCTTACCATACTACAGGGTCAGTGCAGCCACCAGAACCCCCAGTCAGAAACCCTGCTACCAATGTAACTAAAGTTCTGCTCTGGTATATCATAATTACATTCCAATTTAAATCATCTATTGAGATGCTACACTGGGATCTAGCAATTTTTTAAAATTACAAAATAACAAAAGAAAGAACAGGGCCAACTCTTAATATTTTTAGTACTTACCTTCCATAAATAACATTTTAATCATGTCTTAATTATTTAACTATGCATTCATTAATGAATTGATTATTGATTGCCTATAATATGACAGGCATTGCCTGAGCTCAGCAGGTCGAGGTTACGGTGACTGATCATGCCACTGCACTCCAGCCTGGGCAACAGAGTGAGACTCCTACTTTTAAAAAAATATATGACAAGTATTATTCCAAGCACCGAGGATATAGCCGGAAAGAAATCAGCCCTCATTCTTTTTTTTTTTTTAAGAGACGGAGCCTTGTTCAATCGCCCGGGCTGGAGTGCAGTGGCATAGTCATAGCTCACTGTAGCTTTGAAATCCTGGGCTCACGTGATCCTCCTGCCTCAGCCTTTCAAGTACCTGGAACAATAGGCACGCATCACCATGCCTGGCTTCCTCACTCTTACAGAGCCTCCATTCTAATGGAGAAAGTCAATAATCAAAATATATAAAATGGACCAGACATGGTGGTTTACGGCTGTAATCCCAGCACTTTGGGAGGTGAAATTGGGAGGATCACTTGATGCCCGAAGTTTGAGACCAGCCTGGGCAACATAGCAAGACCCCCATCTCTACAAAAAGAAAAAAAAATTGGCCAGTTGTGGTGGCGTGGACCTGTAGTCCCAGCTACTTGGGAAGCTGAGGTGGGAGGATCACCTGAGCCCAGGAATTCAGGACTACAGTGAGCTAGGGTCATGCCACTGCACTCCAGCCTGGGCAACAGAGTGAGACTCTGTCTCAAAAAATTTTTTTCTAAATATATGTGTATAAAATATGTAGTATATTAGGTGCTAATTAATGTAGAGAGAGAAATAAAGTAAGGAAAGAAGAAGCAATGGGGTTGGGAGTAATCAGAGTTTTTATAAGAGTAAGGTCATCGATGAAAACCCCCGAAAGATGGCTGTTATGCAAAAAGCCTGAAAGTGGGTAAGAAATACACAGACACCCCTGGAAAGGGCATTCTAGACAGAGGGCACAGCAAGCGCAAACGCTGTCAAGTGGGAGCTCTCCTGATACGTTTAAGAACAGTGAGAAGCTTCCCAGGAGTAATAAGAAAAAGGTCAGAGAGGACATGAGATGTCAGATCACCTGGGGCCTTATACGGCATTGGGACGCTTTGACTTTTACCATGGAGAGACACGAAAGGTTTTTTGTTTTTTTGTTTTTAACTTCTTAAAGTGGAATTTCTTAATCACATAAACACAGAGTAGTACAATGAGCCCTCCTGTACTCCTCACTCAGCTTCAGCAACTTTCACTTTCGGAGGGTTTGAGCAGGGGATTGACAAGACTTAGCACAACCTGACTTAACCAGGATCATTTAGGAGAATAAGCCCTGGGGAGGCGGGACAGGCAAGAAACATAGCTAGGAGCATAAACTTGGGAGACATGATAGTGGCTTGAACCCAAGGAGTGAGAAGTGGTTAGGTTCAAGATATTTTTTTGAAAATATGACTTAGAGCCGGGCTCGGTGGCTCAGTCTGTAATCCCGCGCCTTTGGGAGGCTGAGGTGAGTGGATTGCCTGAGCCCACGGGTTCGAGACCCGCCTGGGCAACTTGGCGAGACCTCATCTCTACAATAAATAAAAAATTAGCCGAGTGTGGTAGCGCACACCTGTAGTTCCAGCTACTGGAAGGCTGAGGCGGAAGGATCGCCGGATCCCAGCAGATCGAGGCTGTGGTGGCCAGGAGCGGCCATCGCACTCCAGTCTGGGTGACAGAGTGAGACTCCAACTCAAAAAAAAAAAAAAAAGAAAGAAAATCTGACTTAATACTATATACAGTATCCTTTGTTCAAAAGAATTTGGGAATGCATGTAGTGTAGTAAGGAAAGCAAGAAATGTTACTAGACTACCACTATTTCAAGCTCTGTTTTCTACTTAAGAATGCACCCCAGTGGCAAAAAAATTACTTATATGTGAACAGTTGTAAGACAATTCACCCATAAATTGCAAGCCATCTATTTCTCCCATATTATTTTGCAAATCATGGATGATTAGGACATGCAAAACTAAGGATTCATTTGTAATTTGTTAATGAGTTAATGACACTTGCGGAGGTAAAAGTCCTCAAATTATTTTTGGAGTCAGCTATGGTGTGTACTTGATTTTCTGAAAGAAACATGATTTGTAAGCAGCTATATCCAATGTGGTAAAACTGAAAAATGAAATAAAACAAGAAAAGGAAACCTAAAGTATGACAGAAAAAGACTTTCAGAGCAGAATTGCATATAGACAGAGATTTTATTCATTTTCTCTTTATAGTTCGTAAGACCCTCTTAGTGTGTCTTATTACATTAAATAGCAGTTTGCTTTTCTAATCCCAGCCAAATATCTTGAGCCATATGTGCTACTGATTATTCAAGAAGGGCACTAAACAAGGTGAAAGAATGTCAATGAAATAGTATAAATTCATGAACACTACTGGAAAAACTACCATGTCATCAACAATGAATGGTCAAAGAAGATATTTTCATGTCATTCCATACTTACTGAGAACACCATACTTAAATGTAGAGACTCAAGATGAATTCCAAGGTCCTCTGTGTCTTGACTGTCTGACTTCGGTTTATGTCACTTGTTGCTTTATCTCTCTGAACTTCTGTTTTCTTACCTGCAAAATGAGAATAACAGTGCCAACCCTGCCTACCTCACCAGGACTTTGGGAGGTCCAGAGGGTCTTACAAATAAATGAGAAAGCAAGAAACTTGCACTTCCATGGTACCTGCCACATGCCAGACACTGTGTGGTCCTCGCAACAGCCTTCTGAGGTCACATTATTGGCTCACTTTGTAGATGTTTAGCTTGAGGCTCAGAGAGATCGTCTAACCTGTAATCAGGCCACCGAGAAATCGAGGCTTGGTTCTAGTTTGGATCAACTGGAAATCTCCTGCCTTAGACAGAAGCGAGAGACTAACTTGGCTGAGCATCTTTCTATGCCAGAAACTGAATTAGACATGGTTCTGTACTCTTATTTAGTAAGGGCGATTCTGTCCTTCCTGTTGGCTTAACAAATAATAGACAGTAAAACCTGACTATTGTTCATCCATGAAAGAAGATATGTCAGTAAAAGAATGTTCTCTTTCATTCCTTTTTTTTTTTTTTGTCTTATAGTCTGACTTGCAACCTCACAGAAAAGAATGAAAAAGAATGAATACATGGTTTAGTAATGTCTGTGGCATGATTTTTTAATAAAGGTGACTTGCTAGGAGACAAGTACACTCTGTCACCTCTCACAACCATCCCTGAACCCATCCTTCTCATATCACATAGCAACAAAGCCGAGCAAACAGGTTTTTTGAGAAATAACTGTCATCTACCAACACTATGGGAGGCAAGGTAGAGCTCTAAAACACTGAGAAGGCCAGAGATTCACAAAAAGAAAGAGGACCACATTAGCTAGTAGCACAGTGCAATGGGAAACGTGAATGGGCCGTGGAGGTGGGCAGACCCAAGCTCAAGGATTCCATCACTCCGTGTTTAGGAACCATGGCAATGCCCTTCATTTTACTGAGCCTCAGTTCCTCCAGCTATGGAATAGGTAGCTCTACTGACCCTACAGAGCTGTTGTGGAAATTGGCAAGTTAGTATGTTCCCTTCCCTTCCTTAAAACTCAGTAAATTAGGGAGTATATGTATATATGGGCTCTGGGAATTTAACAAGCAAGAGAAGTATGACAATAACCCTTCAGTTGCCAGTTGACTTTACCATCCTATTACAGTAGGCTGCATATGGTTTTCCTACCTCATCTCGTATGATCGTATTTTTGAAAAAAGGGATAGTGGTAGAGCTTTGTGGGCCAAAGCGGTGAGGAGGGTGTCATAGAAGATTCAGATTTAGGTCAACCCCTTGAAGAATGGGTGATTCTCGATAGGGAAGAAAAGGAACAACTCCAGGGATCATCCACTTGAATGTAGTTTTGGGAAGCAGTGATGAGTAGATCCAAGGAGGTCCTCAGTAGGACTCACCACAGTGCCTTTGCATGTGCTGTTCCTGCCAGGAATACTCTCTCAACCCCTTCAGCACTGCTGCTCCCTTCCCGGGTTACACCTTTCAGATCTCCACCCTTGTTACTCCCTCAGGAAGTGTTCTCTGACTTCCCATCCAGGTCACATTGCTATTCTATATCTCTTTTGTAAGCTCTTCTCATTTATACATTTATTGGTGAGATTATTTGATTAGTATCAGTCCCACTCTTTAAATTCCCCATAAGAACAGGGATTATATCTGTTTTGAACTCACCATATATCACTTTATGCCCTAATTTACTGCAGTACATGGAACACAGAAGGGGCTTAATGAGTAATCATGGAATTAATTAATTGTTTGATTAATAATAAATAAATAAATTGTAGTTATCAGTAAGGTAATAGACTAAGCAGAAGAGAGGATTTATATTTGTGATTGCTAATCCCATTAAGTGCTAAGCACTGTATTAACTCATTTATTCCTAAAAACAATCTCATAAAGTCAAGTATTTCATTCCTTTCATTTTAAAGATGGAGAAACTGAAATCCAGAGCTGTTAAGTGGCAGCCTGGTTTCAGGGCTCCTAGATTTCACCCCATTGTTCTGCAGTAGAGGACAAAGTCAGGTACACAGTTAAAGTTGGGATAGATTTCTATTTGAAAGCTGTGAATGTTTTTCCCTTCTCCTCTTCTTCTTCATCATCATCATCATCATTCATCATCATCATCGCTTCACAAGAAAAGCTAAGCAGGAAAGAACTATCTCATGTGTCATGTCTTACATTCGTATTGACTCTGCATTCTGCCAAAGTAATTTGGCCAAATTTACCCTGAGAGTAAGCTGGATGTTTCAAATCCTGATTCCTAGAAACTCCTAGACTGCTTCTCTTAGCCACCTTTGAAGAACCAGTGTGTACTTTGCCACAGTGTGACAGAGTTGTTTTATATAAAAGGAGTGATGTTACTAAGATTGGTATTATCTGAGACCCTTGGTTTCCACATCTTACTCAAAAAGCAGATCAAGCTTGTGGTCATCAGCAGGTGTTGAGTCATAAAGCTCCTGGAAGAAAGTCTTAAATTTCACCTAGGATGCCAAGAAATCCTGAGTATCCTCAAGAGTGATAACTGTGACTATAATGCCATAATTATTATGAGAAAATTAACAAATCCCAATTAAAGATGGCACACAAAAAAAACCTTAGAAATATAAGTGGCCTGAATCAGTCATTTATTCCAGCCATCTACTTTTAGACAGGATTTTAAAAAAAAATCTCAGGACAGTTGTATTATTTAAAGTTCTCTAGAAAGAAGAGTCATTGGAGTAATAAATAATAGTTAACTTTTGTGTACTGCTCTTATTTTATTGGCACTGTTCTAAAGACTCTATGTGCATTAACCCTTTGAGGTCCTATTATTATCCCCATTTTACAGATGAAGAATGTGAACACTGCCCAAAGCTTGTAAATGGTAGAACTGTCTTCAAACCCAGCTAGTCTACCCCTAAAGTCCATGTTCTCACGGTGTCCCTGAGAAGCGGATTGCTTAGTTTTGTCACCTTTGTCTCCTTGACTCTAATCGAAAGTTTAACTTGTGTTAAAGCCATTAATGTTTATTAAGTGCTTGCAATGTTTAAACACTTTGAGAAGAACCTTTCTAACAGATAAACTTAATTTCTCTATAAACTTAATTTCCAAGGGAACCACTATTCAAAGCAGTAAAAGGAAGACTGAATATAAAGAAATAAATTCTCCATAGAATAAATTAATATCTGAATTGATTGCTAATAGCTGTCAGTCATCATGGCATTTTATGAAGTATGGTCTCCCTAATGTTAGAGTGCCAGTGTCTTCATGTGCCATCTAACTTGCAAATAGTAGCACTTTTTTTTTCCTGTTTCCACACTTCAGCTTTCTTCTTTCAGTCAGTATTTTGGAAAGTCCACAAAACCCAAGGGCCCCCTGTCCGTTGCCCTGTGGTCTGTGTAAAAACCAGATGATGCCATGCTGACTTGGACTCTTTCAAATGTATCAAACAGCACATTAGTCACTGGCAAATTTTTCTTTACTTCAGAGACTACGCAGTTCCTCATTCTTGCCACCCTTCAGTTATGAAGTAATAGTACAAAAAAAAAAGTGAGTACTTTTTGAGGCTACCTCCCACCTCTTTCCTTCAGTACCAATGACTAATTCCCTCATAGTGGTAACATGAAGGGTCCAAATATTTGAAGTGATTGACCTTTAGTCACTGGATTTATTCTGACATCCTGTTTAAATGTAAAGCCTACCTGATTTCACCCAAGTGAAGCATTACCTCATGCCTTGCCCTGTTGCATTCCTGTGCTCTGTGTTACTTAAAACTATAATTACACGGTTTATTTGGTGCTCTTTCACTCTTAATTTATTGTTGAAGAAGCAATATCTCCCCTGTGGGATATGTCATCGTAACAAAGACTGATTTCAGATGTTGACACCAAGACATAGAACTGGCATCAAAAATCCAGGAGAATCTAGGAATAGCAGCCAACTTTGGAACAAACCCAGAACTTCTCATTTCCTGCCCTGCACTTAAAGGCAAAGGCTTTCTGCTCGGTAGAAAAGGGAAAGCACTAAGTTCATAATTTGCTTTATACCCCAGAGAGATTTTTTAAGTGCTGTACTTGCTTAAGAAGTTATTAATTTGTGCTTTGGGGCATTCAAAATCAAATTCAATTCTAAGCCCTCTTTGTGATCAGTTGAAAGACCTGGAGGCCACTCCTGCTATTGGCTGTGCTCCTTGGGAAGGAGGGTTAGAGAGTTTAGAAGCAAACTTGCAGGGGCTCTGAGTCAAGGTACATGCAGAGAGGCCCTGAGGTTCCCAAGTGGAGCTGCGTAGTTGATTAGAGGGAAATCTATCCTTTGTTCTAGGGTGAAACTTCTCTCCTCCCAGACTTTCTGGGGAATGATCCCAGCTCTGATCAACTTCTCAACTCATGTGATCACAGATTGGATTGAGAAAAATTCACACTGAAATTTACCAAACCCTGCTTCAGTGGAATATGAATTCATTTGATGATATTTATAGTAGAAGTAGGCTGGTTCAAAAGGATTCTGTCTCTTTCCAAGAAGTTTTATTAGCAAGTTTAGGTTCTTCCTCAAGCTTATGTCTGAAGAAATTGTAGCAAAGAACCACCTCTAGGTGTGATTCCCATCTACTTTCTTTTTTTAATTTTTTTTGAGCTGTGGGCTGCTTGTACAGATTTGTGTATTTCTAATGACTGTATAGTTAGGAGATCCTGATTTAGGTCATGTATTTCCTCAAAAAGTACAATATGAACTAAGATATAGGGTGACCAACTCATAAAGCTTTTGACTCCAAAAGTCCTGTGTCCCAGAAAACCCCTCAGTCCCAGGCAAACCAGGATAATTGGTCACCTTTTGAGGAGATTTCCAGCTGCTTAGATGATTTTGAGGAGATTTCCAGCTGCTTAGATGATTTTATCACAGGGTTCCAAATTAATAGGATTCAGGAAGGCTTAAATAAGGCCATTGGTCTTTTCTGTTAGTAGATCTTAGTCTTGGGGCTTTCTTAAGGAAAGATTCTGGTCTGCTGTAGGGGGCTGGATAACTTATCAGAGAAGAAAGGCTGTCTATGTTCTCATTGCTTAAAACAGCATTATCTCCATGCTATTTCCTTTTTATTGTTGTCATTTTAAAGACATACCAATTACAAAAGATAAATTACCTTAAATAGCAAGATCTAATTTTATAAAATGAGTAAAACAGGTAAAATCTAAGAATTTTCACTTGGTACCCTTTTTTTTAACTGAAGAAAGTTGCTTGACCTGAGCATATGCAACTTAATTGTATCAGAACTCAGAGAGGGCTACTACTTCAGCCTCAAGTATTCTAACAGATGAGAGCCAAGTCCTTGGACTTCAGTATGCGTAGCCAGCCTTCAGAGCTAGGTCCCTGGACAAGACTCTCTCTCCTGTCTAATCACATGGCAGAGAGTTAGAGTGTACTATTTCTGCCTTCCTCCCTCCTTCCCTTGATTTTCATCAGTCATCAAACCTTGTCTCACCAGTCATTTACACAGCTTTTTTGTTGTTATGATGTTATGGCCAAGTTGTGAGAAGGAGACACACCAGCATGCCAAGTTCAAATTCAGAGTCCTTTATTAGTGCACAGTCAAGAGTAGGCCAAGAAGCTCTTGACACTGAGTGGAATCAGCAAGAAGCCTATAAAGGCAAAATCCACACGTGGGCTACATGGCAGTGGGTGAGGGTACAAGGAACTAAAAACAAAAGGAGCAATCTCTTGGATTTCAGGTAACAAGGCATACAATTACATGGAACTTGTGGCTAGGGAGCTTTCAGATGGTCAGCAAGAACGGTCAGCGTGAATTGCTCAGGGGAACAAAGCTATGGGTCTGTGATCATGGAAAGGTTACAACAATCACACATATAATTGGGAGGTTATTGTTAGGTCAAGCAGGCAGCTAAGATGGAGAATTTTAACAAAATGGAGTTACCTATGTCAAGCAAGCTATTGCAGTTATTTTATGTATTTCATTAGCTATTTCATTGTGACCAAAAATTGAGATAATGGTGCAAAGGAAAACATGTTCTTGTTTAGTAGGAAAGGAAGGCTTCATGGCAATACAGCATCCTCTAAGATGTGCTGCTCCAACTTTAACAATATATATCAAATTTTAAATGGCCTGTTCCCAGAGTATATCTTCCCACTTCACAAAACAACCACCATTAACATTTTAATTTATTTCCATTCTGTCATTTGTTCATCATATACTTTTAAAAACAGAGCTTTGATCATGTATATACAGGCATATATAATCTTGTATCATACTCTTTATACTTACTGGTTTATCATAAACATTTTTCCATGTTACTCTATAGTCAGATGTGCTAACTTTTGAAATGTGCTTCTTACATAGATCTGCAATTATGTGGGACCAGCAAAGGTTATTGTTCAGTTGGTCACAAATGGAAAAAATATCCACCTGCATGCCCACAGCCTGGTGGGGAAACACTGTGAGGATGGGATCTGCACTGTAACTGCTGGACCCAAGGACATGGTGGTCGGGTAAGTGAGGACATTTGGTGCTGTGGAAGGTAGGAACAGGCGGAACATGGGACAGGGACTTGGAGCAAACTGGCCCTTTTCATCAAGGACCTTGTCGAGACCCTCAAGTGGCCTCAAGAAAGCATGAAAAGCTCTCACTTGGACTCCGTGGAGTCAGGTTACCACACGTCTGGATCTGCCTGAGACAACCCAGTTTGCAGCTGGCCTAACTATTTGTAGCATACCCTTCTACTCGCAAGGGTAGCCCAGTTTGGATAATCGTTTATATATGGCCACTTGACCTAGGAGACATTTGTGCCACTTGGAATAATATTTTATTTCTCCTAGGAATAAAAATAAGGACAAACGAGAAGAATCCTAAATATAGCAGAAATTGATGGTTTTATATTCTTAGTGATTCCATGAAGTGAATCAGTATATATTGTTTCAGCTTTGTGCTGTTTAGAAAGTGTGGGCAGATAAGAAGCCAAGGAAAGCAAATTTGTTTTAGCATTCATTAGACTTGAAATGTAAATACAAAGTGACTTATTCATTTAAGGGTTGATCCGATAAAATAAGCACTTTTTAGTTAATGAATTTTTATAGAAATACTTTTAATGAGAAAGAATTAAGTTTTTAAATAAGATACTTTTTATGCTAAAGAACAGATTTTATTTTTATTTTTCCCAAAACACTAAAATAGCCTACTGCATAGTAATTTAGCACACAATATAGACTGATATATGTAATCAATAATCCTGAAAATGGTTGTTTGCAGTCTTACTTTGGGACTTCTTAAAAACAAAAGAAAAAAATTTTAATTAATTTTGTTTAATTTTTAAAAAATTTTTTTCCATTTTTTAAGACTGGTTTAAATAGTATGTGCTAAAATCCTAGCTAATCTAGGTTATTCACTCAAAACAAAGGAATTGTTTAAATCATCTATAATTAAGATTATTATTGCATTTCAGGCTTTGAATTACTATCAAGTATCAAGTCAGTTGTTATTTTGGAGATTGAGCTTTCATGTTCCTAGGTATTTCTTTGTTTGACTGTAAAAATATTTAAGTGTGAAAAATCTAGACCGAGAGAGCTTTCTTTTAAGTCACTAAAATCTGATTCTTTTGATGTTAGAAAAAAAAGAGTAGATTCAAGGAAGAAGCTTAAATTTATTTGAAAATTTCAAGTGTGCTTTACATGAACTTGTTTCAGCATCCTCTTAAAAGACTGGCCTGTTTCCTGTTACATGTCACAGTTGGTTCACTGTCTGTTTTGGAATACTCTTTCAGTTCCTGACTGACCTATGAGAGCTTTGAATTGCAGTGTAATTTTAACAGTTTTAGACTAATTGATCACTTAGTGTTTTTGCAGATTTACTCCAATAGGCTCCTGTCAGTTTGAAGTGTTTATTTTCTTTGGTCTTGTTTAATCTGTGTGATAATCATATCCTTTAGAGGAAATTATAGATGAAGTTTTCTACTAATATTTGCCATTGTAAAACTTCCCAGTATGTTGTCTGTAATTGGGTGTTTTCGTGGTTTGGTTTAGTAATCTTTCACGATTTTAGAAGGAACTACTGTTTATTTAATTTGGGACCAAGAGCAGGAGTGGAAGTGCATTCCCCATCTCTTAGGAAAGTGAGGGGTTCCTTAACTCTTGCAGTGCAGTGGGGTGTGGCACTCAGTAGTTGGGAGAAGTCATCATTCATTCATTCATTCAACAAGCATTTTGAGGATCGCAACTCCTACGTTTGATCATTATGACGTATATTTGGTTGTAGCACTGTGAGATTTTCTAGCCCTATACAATTTTACTGAGAAATTTAATTAAGGAGATGTCACTTGAGATTGCAATAGTCTTTCTTGTTCAGAATGTTCTATGAAACATTGGTACTCTCTTTCTAATTTGATTTTTAACTATATTCCCAAAGTACACTATTTCGTTCATAATTCATTTCTCGCTCTCTCTCTGTCTCTCCTCCTCCTCCTCCTCTTCCTCCTCCTCCCACTTCTCCCTCCCCCTCTTTCTTTCTCTCTGTCCCTCTCTCAGGTTTCCAATGTACTGCAGTTTTTGTAAAAAGAACATCATGCTAGCAGTCTGGAAAACCAGAATTCTATTTCCAGTTCTATCACTCTCAACAGTAGGACTAGGGGCAAGTTATCATGACTTCTTGGGCACCTTAATTTCTTCCCTTACAAAATGAAAGAGTTGGGCTACAGAATCTATCTCCAGGCCCTTTACATCTCCAAAATTTTAGATTGAACTGACATTAGCTAATATTATGAAATAACACGAGGAAACTTGCCACACATGTATTTGTGGTATGACATCAATTATTATTATTTAGTTCTGACTTGTAGGCAAGAATATCACATAGAGAAATTTAGGAAGATAGCCAAAGGTAATCTTTATACTTGTCAATGCTAGAAAGGGAACAAAGATAACCTGTTCTCAATAATATAGATTAGGGTAAGAGTGTATAGATTCATCAGTAGGGCACTGATCCAACACTTCAAAAAAAGATATATTTAAAACTAGCACCGAGAAGATAAATAACTTTTAAATTATCAAAACCAAAAGAGATCCCTTTTTTTAGAGTGTTTGTCTTCACCTTTCTCTCAGGACAAATTCTCAATAAACTTAGTTTCTATTTTTAAACGTGCTTTTTCTATATTATAAATATTCATGTTTTAAATAACCAAGTTCTGATTATAAGTTTGGTTGTTTCCATTTAAGGGATTCTTTTTTTTTTTTTTTTTGAATCAGAGGCTCACTCTATCACCCAGGCTAGAGTAGAGCGACAAACTTACGGCCACCACAGCCTTCTCCTGCTGGTCTCAGGCCATCCTTCCACTTCAGTGTTCCAAGTAGCTGGAACCATAGGTACATGCCACCATGCCCAGCTCATCTTTATTTTTATTTTTATTGTAAAGACGAGGTTTTGCAGGTTGCCCAGGCTACTCTTGAAGCCCTAGGCTAAGGCAATCATCTCATCTCTGGCTCCCAAAGTGCAGGGATTACACTGCACTTGAGCCAAAGTGAGCCACTGCACCTGGCCGGATTTCTCTTTTTTAATTTTTTTTTTTTTTTTTAGTTTGGTATTTTATTTTAGACCCTGAATTAGCAATTTGTTTCAACAACATTTTGATTCTTAGAAATTTTCATTCGGTGGAAAATATGTATGTTACTTGCTTGACTTTACTGTAGGCCGTTTTCTTCACAATAATCACCACACCCTCTCTTTGGAGACGTGGTCTTTTTTTTTTCCAACTTATATATATAGGAGCCGGGCTCGGTGGCTCAGCCTGTAATTCCGCACTTTGGGAGGCTGAGGTGAGTGGATTGCCTGAGCCCGCGGGTTCGAGACCTGCCTGGGCAACTTGGCGAGACCTCATCTCTACAATAAATCAAAAATCAGCCGGGCGTGGTAGCGCGCGCCTGTAGTTCCAGCTACTTGGAAGGATCGCCGGAGCCCA
>CAUYQG010134323.1:0-24258 GCA_963574415.1 Tarsius wallacei | reverse complement strand
ACCGCAGCCTCGACCTGCTGGGCTCCGGCGATCCTTCCGCCTCAGCCTTCCGAGTAGCCGGAATTACAGGCATGCGCTACCACGCCCGGCTGATTTTTTTTTATTTATTGTAGAGATGAGGTCTCGCCAAGTTGCCCAGGCCAGTCTTGAACCCGCGGGCTCAGGCAATCCACCCACCTCAGCCTCCCAAGGCTCAGGATTACAGGCTGAGCCACCGAGTCCGGCTAGTAACTTTTTTTTTAAGAGGCAAGATCTTGCTTTGTCACCAAGGCTACAGTGCAGTGGCGCAATCATAGCTCACTGCAACCTTGAACTCCTGAGCTTAAGCGATTCTCCTGCCTCAGCCTGCCAAGTAGCTGGGACTATTGACACACGCTACCACGCCTGGCTAATCTTTGTGCTTATGTTTGTAGAGATGGGGGGAGTCTCACTTTGTTGCCCAGACTGGTCTCGAATTCTTTGCCTCAGCTTCCCAAAATGCTGAGATTGCAGGAGTGAGCAACCACACCCAGCCTCTATTAGCTAACTTAATCCTTGCAACAACTCTATGAGGTACAGGAGTGTTAAGGAACTCACTCAAAAGCTGGGCACAGTGACTCATGCCTGCAATCCCAGTACTTTGGAAGGCTGAGGCGAGAGGATTGCTTGAGTCCAGGAATTTGTGACCAGCCTAAGCAACACAGCGAAACCCTGACTCTACAAAAAAAAAAAAAAAAAAAAAAATTAGCTAGGTGTGGTGGTGCATGCCTGTATGTAGTACCAGCTACTTAGGAGGCTGAGGCAGGAGGATTGCTTGAGCCCAGGAGGTCGAGGATGTGGACAGCCATGATTGTGCCACTGCACTCTAGCTTAGATGACAAAGTGAGACTCTGACTCAAAAAATAAAATGATAAAAGTTCACCCAAGGCCACAAATAGTTGGGAACAGGTCAGGAAATGAGCCCAGGGGTTCGATATAGAGATGGTCTCTGTGTCACCAAGTTTTGCCACTGAGAGAAGACACTGACATGGGGCTCATGCCATGCTGGGCACCTTTTATTCCCTTAAAATACAGAACAGCCATCTAAGGTGAGGACTGTCAGCCCCAGGCCACATATGAGGGAAACAAAGCTTGAAGAGGCTTAGGAAACCCTCTGGCTTCCAATTCTCTGTCAAGTGAGGAGGCTGGACCACCTGGCATTGACGGCCGCTTTTGGAAGACACTAGGACTCTCCCACAAAAGAACTCAAGTGTCCAGGCTCAAACACGACTAGAAATG
Organism: Tarsius wallacei; assembly: GCA_963574415.1. Taxonomy (NCBI): domain Eukaryota; kingdom Metazoa; phylum Chordata; class Mammalia; order Primates; family Tarsiidae; genus Tarsius; species Tarsius wallacei. Next base: position 23,001 of record CAUYQG010134323.1, on the reverse strand, counting down.
AAGACTTCCATACTGTTTAAAAGTCCCCTGGCCTCACAGGACTGATAACAACACAGTCTTGTACCCGAGTGCTAGAATTGCCAATTCAACTTGGGTTTTTACTCCCCCCACCCCCACCCCCACCCCACCCCTGTCTATTCTGCTGCCAGGAATTAGATGGGAAATAGAAGAAAGACCATTAAAGCTTTTTAAAAAGAAAACTCATTTAGGAAAATCTGTTTCTCACTTTTGGCAAGTAGCTCTTGGTCGTATCCACATCTGACTAGAGTCAGACTCCCTGAATATTAAGTCGGGGAGGGGAGGACACACATACCTTTTTTATATTAATAACTTTGCCTTTTTCCCATTTTTATTTTCTGTTGAACTTAAGAATGCTCCGTCTTCTGCAAGTCTTTTAGATAGGTTTGCATTGTCACAGTGGAAAGGCCCTGAGCCCACGGAAACTCAAGAACTTGCCCGAGGACACCCACCCAGGAAGAGCCACATTGGGAATCGAACTGGTGATGACTTTTACCTAAAGTGACAGTATCAGGACTGTCAAGGCTAAAATTGATGTTGTGTTAGAAATGCTATTTTTTTAAACAAACACTTTTCTGTCAGCATGTCACCTTATAACTCTTGACAAGCCGAGACTAGGGACATTGAGACACCGGCAGCCCCTCAGCCAAGTGGCCCGATGTCATTGCTTTCCTGATAGCCTCACCAGAGCAAGTCCCAGGCTGTCCACGCACCATGCTGACACCCTGTGAGGCACAGGCGAATGGCATCCCCAGGACCTGCATGCTACCCTGAGAGGCTGGGTATATGGACTATGGAGGTACCTACGAGAATCACAAGAATGGGGTGATTTTATAAGGATGATGCCTATTTTCTTAGGAATGTTCCTATTGGCCAGACACAGTGCCTTATGCCTGTCAATGCAGCACTTTGGGAGACCAAGGCAATAGGATTTTCAGAGCCGAGGAGTTCGAGACCAGTCTGGGCAACATGGCAAGACCTCGTCTCTACAAAAAAATAAAAAAATTAGCTGGACATGGTGGTGCATGCCTGTCGTCCCAACTACTTGGGAGGCTGAGGCAAGAGGATCACCTGAGTCCAGGAGTTGAGGCTGTGATGAGCCATGTTCATTCCACTGCTGCACTCCAACCTGGGTGACAGAGTGAGACCCTGAATCAAAAAAAAAAACCAACAACGTTTCTCCAGAGACCATCCCATCAGCCTCTCAGTCAGGTGTTCCTAGTTCTTTATTTTGTACGATGAACTCTTTTGGCAGTTGGGAAAAGTCCACGGGCTCCTTATCAGATTAATGTTTTAAACTAAATAAAGTTAAATATGTAAGATCACAAAGCAAACCAGTGATATCAAAAGAATCAAGAGAAACCGAGTATGATGGGAGCATGGAGAAGCAAAAGAAAACGAGGAAGGATGCGACCATGAAGCGAATGCTTAGTCTCAGAGACCAGAGGCTGTGAGTGCCCAGAATCAACTGGCTTCTTAGACTGCCCAGAGATACAATCATACTCTAAAGAAAGGGTAGATTGAACTCCAGAAAGAAAGAGAAGAAAGATCCTAGCACACTAAAGGAAAAAGTCCTCCAACACCCTTCCTGCTTATTCTTCCAGCATAATACACAGTTGGGTCCACCTTACCACATCCTGGTTGATACCAACTTTATCAACTTTTCCATTAAAGCCAAACTGGACTTAGTGTAGTCAATGATGGACTGTATGTATGCCAAGATTTGAATGATTACCATGCACACACAAAAAAACCTATGTAGACAACTGCCTAGTACAGAGAGTAACTCAGCACAAGTGTTACATTGTGGCCACAGTTGCCCGAGACCCTAAAAGTAGAATCTGGGCTGGGTCAGTGGCTCAACCTATAATCCCAGCACTTTGGGAGGCCGAGGCAAGTGGATTGCCTGAGCCTGTGGGTTCGAGACCAGCCCGGGCAACTTGGCGAGACCTCATCACTACACTAAATAAAAAATTAACTGGGCATGGTAGTGTGCATCTGTAGTTCCAGCTACTTGGAAGGCTGAGGCAGAAGGATGGTCTGAGCCCAGCAGGTCAAGGCTGTGGTGGCTGTGAGCATGGCACTGCACTCCAGCCTGGGTGAAGGAGTGAGACTCCAACTCAAAAAAAAAAAAAAAAAGTAGAATCTGGAAGATCCCTGGAGTTCCTATCATGCACATTTCTATCTGTAGATACAACATCGAGCAGATGATGGATGATTACAGAGCTCCTTGGGTCTGGTCCTTCTAAGACAAAGCTCCTCTGCCTTTTTCAACTACCTTTCTCTGTTGCCAGTTCATTAAACATGCAATAGCATGAATTATTATTCTAATCACCCATTTGCTCCATTATGAACTGAATATGGATAAATACACTCATTTTTTAATGCGGTTTTGAAAACAAAAAGAATCAAGAGACAGTTATTAAAATCTCAACAACGAAAACAACAGATTTGTGATATGCTTCTTCATTCATGAATAAAATGACAAGATCTAGCAGCCGGTCCTACAGCTACTGTAATTCTGAAGTCATGGGGGATGTAAACAGCATTTCAAGATATCTGCAACAACTAGTGAAATCTGGAAATGGCTGCCATGGGTGGCCTATGTTCTGTTGAAGAAAAAGATCAATTTCAGTTGGAGATGAGTGAAAATAAACACATAGAATTTTCTCTGAACACATTCACAGAATTCTCTCCACGGAGGTTTGAGGCCTCCAAATGTAGAGCCTCACATTCTAAGCAAACTTTTCAAAGATAATGAGTTTCTGCTGGGCTCTGCGGGCCAGCCTGTGCACCAGTTTAGTTACGTGTGCAAAGGATGTCCCCTGCTGGCCAGAAGGCTCGTACCCGTTCACTTGGACACACTTAATTGGCCATGTTAGAAAACAATAGACCAGGCAATTAATTCACAAACTCACATTAAGAAATGGAGCAGGAAGGTTGCTAGTCGACCAGACTTGGGGACATCTGATCAGCACCGATGTAGAAGCCCCTGGAGACTTCACAGGAAAGCGCTGATGGCTTGTACTGTTGATCCTTAGCAAAGGAAGACAAGATGTCAGCTCGGTAGGGCTGTCTTCAGAGTGGGGCTGCTCTCTCTGCCTCTGGTCAACAACAAGGGAACTCTGCAGATTGCTGAAAGGTTCGATTCCCTCGTGGTCTTGTCTGGCCTGGATGTTTAGGATCTGCTTTCCTTGCTTGGAGCTTGGAGCCAAGTGGAAAGGAAGGAGAAAGGGAGTTAGTTCAGGACTTACCCTGTGCAGCTGAGTGTTTTCACAGGCTCTTGCGCTGAATTCCTAAAGCAACTCTATATAGAGTTAACTATTATTTCCAGAGCTTTAACAGGTTGGTCACCTGTCCATGGTCAACCTGGTTAAAAGGGTGCTGGACTGGGCGTGGTGGCTCATGCCTGTAATCCCAGCACTTTGGGAGATGGAGGTGAGAGGATTGCCTGAGCCCAAGGGTTCCAGACCAGCCTGGGCAACTTGGTGAAACCTTGTCTCTACAATAAATAAAAAAATGAATCGGGTGTGATGGCACGCACCTGTGATTTCAGCTACTTGGGAGGCTGAGGTGGAAGGATGGTTTGAGACCAGGAGGTCAAGGCTGTGGTAGCAGTGAGCATGCCACTGCACTCCAGCCTGGGTGACAGAGTAAGACTCTGTCTCAAAAAAACAAACTAAAAAGACTGAGTGGTTCGTGAGTGGAGAGCCCATGGACCATCCAGACTGCCACCAAGGGCAGGGCAATGACATCCCCCTGGGAGGGCCCACTCCTGTTAGAGAAGCATTCTGGAGCCTATTGTCTAATTTGAATCTGGCTTCACCATTCACTGACACTGTAAATTCAGGCAAGTCTGGCTGTCTTTTAGGGCCTCCATTTCCCTGTCTGTACTGAGAATAACAATAGCACCTGTCAGAAGGGTTGTTGTAAAGATGAGATGTAAAGCCCCTAGAATAGTGCCCAATACCCGCAGGCATTCAGTAAATGATAGTTATTATTACTCTATGACAATATTGTCTCCTGAGAACTAAAGCAGGGATGCAGCCGCAGCTGCAGACAGCCTCAACCAGTGCTTGTCAACCACATGCGATGTGGTCCTCCGGGGGACATTTGGCAATGTCTGGAGACATTTTCATTGCCACAACTGCAAATGGGTAGAGGTCAGAGATAGTGTTCAATATCCTACAATATACAGGCCAGCTTCCTACAGTAGAGAATTGTGTAGTCCCAAATGTCTGGCGTCTCAGGCAGAGAAACCCTGCCCCAAACTGAACACCCGTGAAGTAGAGACCATTTTGCCAGATACGATGAGGTGCTAAATTGAAACTCAAGGGGGTGGGGGACAGACAATAAAAAACAAGAAACTATTAGATGATAATCAATGTTGTGATAAAAATAAACAGGATGGTAGGATGGTTGGGTCTTCTTTAGATTGGATGGTCAGGGAAGTCTTTCGAGAGTGGGAGGCATTTAAACTGGAACCTGAATAACAGCAAGTGGCCAACCATGAAGATCTGAGCAAACAGCATGGCCGGTGGAGGAAATAGTTCCTGTAAATGTGCCCGGGTAGAGACAGCCCGGATGTGATCGAGAAACAGAAAGGATGGGGGATTACAGAATAGTGGGAGGAAGGGAGACGGGGGTCAAACAATCCCAATAAGGCCCCATGGAACTGGATGAGGCCATGCCTTGGGGTATTCCCTCGGGAAAAGAAGTTGCCCCTAGTACTTGATCATAACTCAAATATGTGACCTGTTATATGGCATTATTTTATTTTATTTTACTTTTGAGGTGGGAGTCTTACTCTGTCTCCCAGGCTAGAATACAATGGCATGCTCATGGCCACCACAGCCTTGACCAACTGGACTCAGGCGATCCTTCAGCCTCAACCTCCCAAGTAGCTAAAACTATAGGCATGTGCCACCACACCTGGCTCATTTTTTAATTTGTTGTAGAAATGAGGTCTTGCCAAGTTGCTAAGGCTGGTCTTGAACCCCTGAGTTTAGGTATCATCCACCTCCACCTCCCAAAGTGCTGGGATTACAGGTGTGAGCCACCACGCCTGGTGTGAGGTTGTTTGTTACTGCAGCATCGTTTATATTATCCTGACTCCCACGTCCTCCAGAAAAAGGGGAGGAGACATCCCAGAGCCACTGAGTGACAGAATCTATGATTCCAGCAATCCAAGAGAAGGGGGATAAAAGTCCCCTCCACTTTGACCCATGCACTTAACACTTTTAACATCAACAAATTATATTCACAGAACTTTTTGTGGAGCAACTTCTTATAACATAGCTATCTAGAAAAATCTGTCAATGAGGAAAGCAGTCCTCCCATCCCTCAGCGGTTCTGAGTGCCAACCCCGGCATTCAGATTCCATATACAATTAGCTCCACCATGTGGCATTTAGAAAAAATGACATTTATTTTAGGACCATATAAGCAAGGTCAAATATCTAATAAAACCATAAACCCCTTGAGAAGGGGGCTGCATGTGATTTTTTTAAAAAATCACATCCAGCTGGCTAAGGCATTAAATCAAAAGCAAGAGGAAATCAGGTGTAGTGTTACACGCCTGTGATCCCAGCTACTAGGGAGGCTGAGGCAGGAGGATGGCTTGAGCCCCGGAGTTTGAGACCAGCCTGGGCAACATGGCAAGACTCCATCTCTAAAAGCAAACAAACAACAAAACAACAACAAAAATGCAAAAGGGAGCATGTTCCTGTCATGTGAACTAGGAAGTTCAATTGACGTGAGTCTCGTTCGTGTGTTTATTCACTTGACTAATATTTACTGAGCTTCATGACATATGATAGACCGTTCCAGGGCCTGGGGATTGAATAGTGAACAAGAGAGACAAAGTTCCTGCCTTTGTTGACAAGACAGACAATGGAACAAATAAACAGAGTAGGACATGCTGCAGACAGATGGGGTAAGTGCTAGAACCAAAGTAAATCAGGGCTGGAGCATAGAGAGGGACAGGGAAGAGCTCTTTTAAATAAGGTTGGCATCAGTAAAGGCAAAAAATCTGCACTCAGCTCTCCCAAAGTGCTTTTAGATAAATGATCCAAAATCTCAAATACAGATAAACATGAACATGCTCTTACAGACATAAGATGTGAAAACACCTCAAGATACTCAAATCTTGGTTTTCAACTCACCACCCTAAAAGGAAAGCAAGATCACATTGGAGAAATGGCTGGTTTCCAACCTGAAGCAGGAAACGGATGAGGAGACCCCGAGCTGTGTTGTTCAGCAGGAAACTCAAGAACCAAAAACAGGGTTGTATTTGTCTTTAATCTGTCACGTGGACAGGCTACATGGCCCCCCCACTGGCAAAACCGGGGAGTATTTAAGCGTCAACAAGAATAATAACTGTCACTGGTATTCTGTTGGATGAATTAAAATTCATGAGTTTATGGTGATGTTTAACAAAAATAAAGGGATAGGGATCTGTTTTACCAAAGAATGCCAATAAAAGGGATTATAGAATTTAAAAATCATTAAAAAAATATTTTAAGAGATAGGGTCTTGCTATGTTACCCAGGCTGGTCTCAAACTCCTGGCCTCAAGCAGTTCCTCCTGCTCCAGCCTCCCAAAATGCTGCGATTACAGGCATGAGCCACCATACCTAGCCTGAGAATCATCATTTTACAAACTATAATGTAATGGTGGTTCACACCTACAATGATTATCTTGTGTATTAATTTCTTGTTGCTGATATAACAAACCACCACAAACTTAGTGGCAAAAAAAAAACAGACTAGATTTATTATTTTGTAGTTCTGGAGATTAGTGATCTACAATGGGTCGATGTGGCTGCATTCTTCTGGAGGCTTTGGGGGAAATCTGAGTCTTGTCTCTTCTAGCTTCTATTGGATGGATCCAACACAGAAGCTAGAAGATGCTGTCCACATTCCTTGGCTCTCACAGCCCCAAGTAGTTCTGACCTCTGCTTCTGTCATCAAATCTCCCTCTCTGTGGCTTTGATCCTCCTGCCTCTCTCTGGTGGGGACACTTGTGACAACAATGGCCCAACCACATAACCAGGATCATCTCCTCATCACAAGATCCTTAGTTTAATTTTACCTGGAAAGTCTCCTGTTGCCATATAGGTATAGGGGCCAAGAGGCAGTCTGCAAAATCAACTTGCAAAAGGCAGATTAATTGCAGAAGAGGCATATAAATGTATTGAGCGTGTATACACAGTAGCCTTCAAAATGAAGAACCAAAGATACGGGGGAAATTATTGATTTGTACTCTTAAGTTCAACAAAGTATTCACAGCCATGTAGAAATATGATTAGACACAAAGAGTATGATCTGATGCTATTAGACTGAGTGGGAAACCCAGCAAGACCTATCTGTCTAGATTCTTCTTGGCCTCTAAGCAGCAATTTTTCCCTCTGCTTATAGGACAGGACCCTCCTTGGAATGGGGTCTTATACCTGAAGTCAAAAAAGTAGGGTCAGATAATTTCTTTATGGCCAGTTTTTACACAGAAAGGCAGGGGAAAGTTAGAGAAAATATTTTTTGGTTTTATGGCTGGCTTTAGGGAAGAGGGGTTCTAGCTTATATGACCTATCTTCCAAGAAAAGGATTCATTCTAGTTTCTATGGCTAGGCTGGGGGAAGGGGCACAGTGAGGAGAAAGGGACTGAAAGACAGGAAGGCAGGAGAAGGTCAGAGAAAAACTTTTGTTTTTGAGGCTGCTGTCGAGGCCTTCATAGGGTATTGTTTTCTGAGCCCTAACATAAGACGGTGTATTCCCAGGTTCCAGGGATTAGGACATGAACATCTTTGTGGGGATCACTATTCACCCTACCACAACCTGTGGGAGGTCGCTTGTGAGCAGAGTGTTTACAAGGTGACAGAGTATGACTTCACAAATTAGTTATTCATTGTAAAGGGGAAAAATGACCCTTAAGATCAGAACTAAGAATTCTCATAATCACCATCCTGAACAATGGGACAATGAGAAATTGTATACTGCCTGATGTAATATAATAAGAAATACACAATTCACTTACAAGATATTCTTGCCAAAAATGCTTAGCCTGAATCTAATAAGGCCTTTTGGCCTAACTCCCAGCTTACAGAAATGATTCCATAATAAATAGTCAAGCAAACTCAGGATGTGGCGCATGCTGTATGTCTACTGTGCTAGACTTCTCAAAATTGCAATGCCGTAAAACAGGATGGAGATGATTTTAGATTTTTAGAAAGGACTAAAAAGGGACATAACCAAATACAACATGTACACCTTGACTGGACCTTGGTTTAAAAAGTCATTTTAAAGACAATTGGTGGGATCTTAAATTTGGCTTAAATATTAGATGACATCATGGAATTATTGCTAATGTTCATATGGTTGCATAGAATAATATCCTTATTCTTTGGAAACACATGTTGAAATGTTTAGGATTGAAGTACTATTTGGTGTCTGAAACTTACCTTCAAATTGTTTAAACAAAAACTGATGGGGTAGAGGGTGTATGTACAGAGACAGAAAAAAGGGTGAAACAGAAAAAGAGAGAGATGACACAATATGGCAAAATGTTAACATTTGTTGAATTTAAGTGGAGAGCTCATAGTTATGTATCATACCTGTGGTTAAAACAAGAAAAATAGTCACTTAATTTTATGTCAACTTGGTTAGGCCAGTAGTACCCAGATATTTGGCCAAACATTATTCTAGATGTTTCTGTGAAAGCATTTTTTTTGGATGTGATTAACATTTAAACTATTTGAATGCTAAGTTTCTCTATAGATTATATATGTTTGTATATTACAGGAGGTGAAAAAAATGTATACACGTTTTAAGTATGACGTTTGCTCAAAAGATGGCATTAATCAAATGAACGCTAGCTTCATCATGTGACAGGCAGGACAGTCAAAGAAAATGGTGGAAGCATGGTTGAGCAAATGTCATACTGCACATTGCTACCATAATTTAATTCAACTTTGAAAAATAATACCTAGATAACATCTCTTAAAACACATACACATTCTCGACACCCCCATATGTATGTATGTATGTATATGTATATATATAAAATCTTGATAGAAATGTATGTCTCTATCCATCTGTCCATAGATATGAGATAGATGATACATAAATGGATGGATAGATGGATAGATGGTAGAGATAGATACATAGATGATGATGACGAAGATGGATGGATAGATAGATAGATAGATAGATAGATAGATAGATAGATAGATAGAAAGAAGTTTTGCTTCTACGGGAAGCCCTGGCTAATACAATATCCTTCTTTAAACTTTCCAGTATGTATGACATTTTTTCTAATAAAAAGTTTTTAAAAAGTTAAGTTCAGGGAAATTTTTTTAAAAACCACTCAGGAATTTTAGATGCATTATTTTGTGGCTCATAGCTATGCTTCTAGGAGAGCAAATGAGTCCTTATGGAAAATAGTCTAAGGAACCTAGCCATCTGGAGACATTCATCACCTGTCAGTGTGCAACTATTTTGGAGAGTTTTCTATGTTGGGGACTATGCTCAGTGCTGAGAAGAGCATGGCAAGCCACCCGAAAGTAGACCTTCCTAATTTCTTCCTGTGGCATTGCGCGTCCTGGCAAGCCACATTATTGGGACAAAGAACATCTAATGAGTTCTTGGTCTTAGGAGGGTATTCAGGTTTTCTGATCAGGCCATCTTATTGATGATGTAGCCACCTCAGTGGACCTGGCTCTGAAAGCCAGTCAATCAGTGAAGCCTCATACTTCCCAAGTTAGACAACTCCAGTGAACTGGTTGGAACAGTTTTCTTCCTCTGTAACTGACAAAGAATGCGCTTTAAAAGCTTATTTTAACATGTCAAAGTTTGTCTTTTGGCTATGATAGTAAAGAGACTGTATTTACCCTGATGCATTAAAGACTTAACAAATGAACAGATTATGCAAAACTACTGTACTCAAACACTGGACAATAAGAGGCACTGTATTTTTATCTATAAAGAAAGGGAAACAAGGCAGATCCTGTGATCATCCAGATTTCTCCATGGGGCACTTTCTGGACCACCCAGCAGGGAGGGACATCCCAAACAGAACATGGTGAACTTGCTGAGTTGAGGAGACAGACATGGGGATTCAGAGAGTCTGAAGAGACTGGGAGATGGAAGGCAAAGATGCAGAGAGGAGCAAGCCATGCAGAAAAGAACTCCAGAAATTTTGTAGACATTTCCTTGAGTTTTTAGTAAAGGCTTAGTCATGAGCACCCAAGGTAAGACTGTGAGGTCAAGCAAAGGGTGACCAACAGCTGTGAAATGAACTGTTCCCAGAGCTCCTGTAGTGCTGGGAATTTATTTGAGTTCCCTCTATCCAGCATGGTGAGTCCTGTCCTGTTTGATCATTCAGGGCATCCAGTAGAGACCTCATAAATTATTATTTAATCATGGGGCTATATTCTCCTTAGAGTAAAAAACCTACTCTAGATAGACCCTAACAAAGCTGAATAAAAGCCTAAGAGAATAAAATTAAACCATGGATGAATTAATTGCCTACTTAGAATAAATCTCAGCATTCTGTTAAAGCAGGACAGTACCTAGATACTCGATGAAGTACAATTTGTGAAATTCAGCATCCAATAAAAAAATTACTAGACCAACCAGCCGGGCATGGTGGCTCATGCCTGTAATTCCAGCACTTTGAGAGGCTGAGATGAGAGGATTGTCTGAGCCGAGGGTTTAAGACCAGCCTGGGCAGCCTGGTGAGACCTCATCTCTACAATAAATTAAAAAAATAATTAGCCAGGTGTGGTGGCATGCGTCTGTAGTTCCAACTACTTGGAAGGCTGAGGTGGAAGGATTGCCTGAGCCTAGCAAGTCAAGATTGCGGTGGCCAAGAGCCTGGGCAACAAGGTGGGATGCTGACTCAAAAAAAAAAAAAAAAATTACTAGACTAACCAAGAAGCAAGAAAATGTGACCCATAGCCAAAACAAAAATCAGTTACCAAAAAGAGATTTAAAAATGATAGAGGTTGGGCACAATGGCTCGTGCCTGTAATTCCAGCACTCTGGGAGGCCAAGGTGAAAGACTTGCTAGAACCCAGGAGTTTTAGACCAGCCTGGGCAATATAGTCAGACCTCATCTCTACAAAAAATTAGAATAAATTAGCTGGGTATGGTGGCGCACACTTGTAGTCCTAGCTACTCGGGAGGCTGAGGTAGAAGGACCACCTGAGCCCAGAAGGTTGAGGCTGCTGAGAGCCGTGATCATGTCACTGCACTCCAGCCTAGGTGACAGAGTGAGACTCCAACTCCAAAAAAAAGATAGAAATGGTAGTATTAGCAGAAGAGAGCTTTAAAGTAATAGAGGAAACCATGAACATAGGAGAGAAATGGAAGAAATGAGAAGAGCCACACAGAACATCTAGACATGAAAAGAACAGCTGAAATGAAACTGGCAGGATTCCACTCCCACCACTTGAACTAACACAGCAAACTCTTCCTCAAAAATCCTCTGTAAGATCAGCGGTCTACTTTGCTCACCAGAGTATGTCTGACCAGCAGGCCCCTCCCTTACTTAAGTAAGAAATATCAAATTAGAGGTTTTATATTAATTTTTGATTGGTGGGCTCATGTTCTGACAATTCCGAGGTCCACCGAGGTTATTTTGAAGACCTTAACAATATTCAGGTTTGCTCACCAGTCCCTTGGGTCCAGATTTCGTTGATTGTTCAGATTTGTTCCAAGCATTTCTGTCTCAATATTGACCCGTGCCCTGACTGTTTCACTAAGCACTTATTGTGGAATTTATTTTGTCAAAGGAGGATTCCTGAGCCAAAAGGTCTTTGTATAGGGTATTTAGAAATGTTGGTTTAGTGACATATATTTTTGTCAACAGTTTTAGCCATAAGCTTCATTATTCAAGTGTGTCCTTGTTTTGCTTTTAGTGTGTCAATTAGCACAGAATCGTGGCTCAAGATGTTTCTTTCTGTTGCTTTGTCTTTGAGAGTCTTTTATCTGTTGAATATTTAAGAGTCTCTTCACAGGGAATAGATGAATAGCTCCACTTAGTCTCCAATTTAATCCATGTGAGTTAGAGGTCCACTGGTCATGATCAAAATTTGCCTTTTGTCCCCCAAACACCTTCATAGGGACACTTCCTCTTTTATCAATTAATGAAAGAAGGTGATTTTGTTTAGTCCCAACGCTTGGATAAAAATCGTCAGGTCATTCATCGTATAGTCCTTTCTTAGCCTCTGGTTGACCAGTTAGCCTGAGACATCATTCTTTAGCACATATTTTGATTGACTATAATGGCTTCGTTCCTGTTGGTCATGAATTTTTCTAAATTAAAGTCATAACTTCTCACTGGCACAAGTTCTACTTTTTATATGAGTTCACACTATAATACTAATTCATGTGTTCACCCTAGTATGGCAAAAATATTTTCAACTTAAAGTAGTAATGACTACTTTGGGAGAACTTCTGATATTCAAAATTAATACATTTAAGTAGAGTTTGAGAAAATAAGAATATTTACAATTCAGTAGTCAATTTCTTTGGTGTATTGAGACCTCAAAACAAACACTGATTACAAGATAGTCTCTCTCAAAGACTTTCATTCACTATCACTCAAGTCTTCTGAAACTACCCTCTGTATATATGACAGGGGTCCAAAAAAACCTAGAATTATTTTTTGGAGGACAGGCACCTTGTAATATAGGATTCCCCTGCTAGGTAAGTGTTCTAGAACCCATCAGCATCAGTGAAGCAGTTAGTATTGTTGAGAGAGGCTGCATTTGGCTTCAGTGAATTTTTTTTTTTTTTTTTGTAGATTCAATGTGTTTGCCCATTTCATGATGGGTGATTTACAAGTGACCTGCCTCATGACCCACCTGGGCAACTTGGGTGAGACCTCATTTCTACAATAAAATCAAAAATAAGCTGGGTGTGGTAGCGCGTGCCTGTAGTTCCAGCTACTTGGAAGGCTGAGGCGGAAGGATCGCCGGAGCCCAGCAGGTCAGGCTGCGGTGGCCGGGAGCGGCCACTGCACTCCAGTCTGGGTGACAGAGTGAGACTCCAACTCAAAACAAAACAAAACAAAACAAAAACAAGTGACCTGCCTATACCACACTGAGTGTTCAGCAGTTTTTGACCAAAAAACAGCATGACCTCCATGTCCCACCCTCCCTATTCACCTGATTTTGCCCTGAGTGACTTTTTTTGTTTGTTTCTGCAGATGAAGGTCCTCAAAGGGAAACATTTAGGTTATGTGGAAGAGGCGAAACAAAAAATGGCAGAAGCACTAAAAGGCATCAAAATTGAGTTCAAAAACTGTTTTGAGCAGCAGAAAAAGCATCTTAATGGGTGTATTGCACCAAATAGAGAGTACTTTGAAAATGAAATTTAAACATATAAGAATAGATTCATAGTTTTAATAAATAAATTCCAGGGTTTCAGGGGGTTTCCCCCAGAAATGATATAAAATCTGTATCACTTCCTCACGTCCTTTCTGTTTCTTCTGCTCCTAGTCTCCTAAACATTATACCCTTTTCTCAGAAAAGGCCATTGAACAATAGCTCCTGAAATTTACTAGACCAGAAAGCAGAATCAGTAGAAGTTGAATTTAAACCCTGGTCTAGAGCAGGGTTGGTTAAGGGTTATAACTAAAGAACTTTTGAAAGCATCATTAAGACCAATACAAATTTGCTGCAGAATTCAGAATGTTGTTAGACACATGCTATACTGTACTATCTAATTTATATAATTAGCTTGCTTAATTGCTAGCCTCTTAAAAAGTAAACAGGGTTAAAAGTAGCAGGATAGGAAGTACCAGGGAGAGATTTACATAACTCAGCTGTGTATTTAAGTAAAACAAAATAGCTTTAAAAGGGCAAATATACTTGTATATATAAAATGTACTACATAGGGACATGGAGCTTTTCCTTTATGGATAACTGAACAAAGATGAATTAATAAGAGACTTTAACAATAGACTTCAGAAAAGTATCAGTTGGAGTAGACCCAATTCTTGAAATGAATGGAGCCTTGTTATATCTCCTTGTAAGTGGGCCTAGACCTGAAACTGGGAACTTAATCAGAAATAATATGATGGAATGTGACATTGCCAACTTAAGAGAGTTCCAACATGTGGCTAAACATTTTCATCAAACTTTAAAAAGTAAGCTAGCTAAAAATTAAACCAAGCTTATAACCCTTCAGATAAAGTATTTGATCCCAAGTTAAAAATAAGACCAAAAGTTGTCTGTCCTTTAAAAAGAAAGAGTCTGTGGCTGAGGACAATGGTAACTGCTATAAGCAGAAAAGCCAGTAAAGGAAACATTGAGTCATATTTTACAAGAAACAAAAAGATGCCGGGCTCGGTGGCTCAGCCTGTAATCCCGCGCTTTGGGAGGCTGAGGTGAGTGGATTGCCTGAGCCTGCAGGTTCTAGACCCACCTAGGCAACTTGGCGAGACCTTATCTCTACAATAAACCAAAAAAAATAGCCAGGCGTAGTAGCGCGTGCCTGTAGTTCCACCTACTCGAAAGGCTGAGGCGGAAGGATTGCTGGAGCCCAGCAGGTCGAGGCTGCGGTGGCCGGGAGCGGCCACCGCACTTCTGGGTGACAGAGTGAGACTCCAAAAAAAAAAAAAAAGATAATTATCTAAGATTTGTCTACTTATGCTGCTCTGAGGGAAGACTTAGCACCTAGCAATTCCCTGTCATTCCTCTAAAGTCCCAGGAGGAGTCGTCTATAAATAAAGGTAGATAATAGTGCCATTTTATGTTAATAAACATGCCACTATGTCTACCTTTGTTAATTCAATTTTTATAGAACATCAGATCTCTCAGAACAGCAATTTAAAGTTGAAAAGCAAGAGGAAAGGTTGAAATGAATAAAATATTAAATATCTAATCAGAAAAACCTATAAGAACCTGTAATAGCTAGCTTACATAAGTAACTTCATTTTGTCACAGATCTTCCATGTTAACCTAGAAATAACCCCCTTATGTAACCTTCCCATAATCATACCGCACACCCACATTCCTGTGCCCCTTGGTACTTGGAGACTCCCTAGGTGCACAAATTCTGGAGCTATCTGTACCCCTTCACAACCAAATGTTTTGCCAAGAAATATTAATCAAACTGTACAACTTATGTAACTTCTACCTTTATATACCCCCTGCTCACTTTGTTTGGGGCCAAGAGTTCTTTGGACACTAGTCCACTCTCAATCACCGGCATCAATAAAGGACTCATAACTTGACCCTCTCTGCATGTTGGCATCATTTCTTGCAATCTGGCTATAACATTTGGAGACCCGAGCAAGAATAGTTGCCAACCTTGAGAGGCAGCCTCTCTCCAGTTCTCCCCAGCTCGGTGGGGGAGGTGTAGGGGAGGCGCCCCCTGGGACATTCCAGGGCCCCATGACCTCTCATCTGACTTGGAGGAAGTTGGAATGACTACCGGCTTCCCATTGCTTCAAAATTCCTAAGTCCGTCTGTGTTCCTTCTAGGAGGTAAGAATTTGTTTAATCTGTTTAATCTCTATGTGGCCTCCAACTCTGTTAAGGAGGTCAGAGGCTGACGAGGCCACTCCTTAAACTCTGTTCGGTGACCCAAGAGGTTGGTAGAACAGTGTCTTGGTTTAGTATCTGGTTTCTGTTTGGGTACCCGCTTTGACTACTGATTGACTTCTGATTGCTTATGGTATTTCTATATCCCTGTCATCCTTGGCCTTCTTCCTTTCTTTGTGTTCTTGCTCCTGTTGCTCCTTGAATTGGTCATCAGGTCAGAAACTTCTTCTGGCCCTTACTACTTATCTTTTTGTGGTTGGAGGTCTGATCCACATCAGGTGTCTCCTGCGGTTTACTGGTTTTTGACAAAATGGGACAATGGGTATCCAAACCCCCCAGTCCCTTGGACTGTATGATAAGGAACTTCTCTGTCGAGTTCTTGGAGGATTACAGTGTCCGTCTCTCAAAAGGCAGGCTCTGGGCCCTTTGTGAAGTCGACTGGCCTTTGTTTAATGTAGGATGGTCCTCCAGCGGGTCTCTGGATGTTCATGTCACCAGGTCTGTTTGGAAGGTCGTTATGGGGTCTCCTGGCCACCCTGACCAGTTTCCCTATATTGACCAATGGTTTAGCTTAGTCCAAAATCCACCCCCATGGTTAAAGGCATGTTCCCTTGAAATTCCCAGTCACATCCTTGTTTCTAAGTCCCTAGCCTGTGTCCCTCCTTTTCTATCCCCCCTAACTCTTACCTCCACAGGTTTGTATCCTGTTTTACCCCCCTCTACTGAAGATCCCCGGGAGGACCCGGTTACGTCTGGTCCCCCACCATATAATCCTCAGGCTTCTTCACCTACCATCACTTCCTCTACTTTCCCTTTGCCCTCTCCGCCTTTAGCCACCCATCTCTGATCTCAGACCCATCCAGCTCCCCTTCTTCCCCTTCAGGAAGTTGCCCCTCTCCAGGGGTCAGATCAAACTGAGTGGCCTTTCTTGGTTTATACTCCTTTTTCCACCTCTGATCTATATAATTGGAAATATAAAACCCTGCCATTCACTGATAAACTGCAGGCTCTGATCTCCTTAATGGAGTCAGTCATGCAAACTCATTGCCCCACCCGGGACAATTGCCAGCAGCTCCTCCTGACTTTGTTTACCTCTGAGGAATGGGAATGTATCAGGGCAGAAGTCAAGAAATCTGTTCTGGCTTCAGTTGCTGGTATGGAGGAGGAAAACCAGGAAATGCTGAATGAAGTTTTACCCTCCTCCCATCTGGATTGGCACCCTAACACTTTGGCAGGGTCCAAGGCATTAAACATTTATCACTGGACTCTGTTGGCTGGTTTAAAGGGAGCAGCTCGGAAACCTATTAATCTTTCTAAAACTACGGAGATCGTTCAGGGCCTTGAGGAGTTGCTGGGAGTATTTCTTGTACATCTTCAGGAGACGTTTCATACCTACACCCCGTTTGACCCCTTGGCGCCCGAGAATGCTCGGGCTATCAATTTGGTTTTTGTGGCTCAAGCGGGTGGGACATCTGAAGGAAGTTGCAGAAACTTGAGGGTTTTGCAGGAATGAACATTTCTCAGCTACTCAAAGTAACCCAAAAGGTATATAATAACCGTGATGCTGAGAAACAGAAACAGAAGGCCCAAAGAGCAGACAGAGCAACAAAACAGCAAACAAAAATATTAGTCACTGTCATCCAGGTTTTCCAACCTGGTTCAAAGCTGGCACATAAAACAAAGGGAGAAACTTTTGGAACAAAAAGAAACCAGATGCATCCAGCTAGTCAAAAATCAATGTGCATATTGCAAATAACTGGGTCA
Source organism: Tarsius wallacei (assembly GCA_963574415.1). Classification (NCBI taxonomy): domain Eukaryota; kingdom Metazoa; phylum Chordata; class Mammalia; order Primates; family Tarsiidae; genus Tarsius; species Tarsius wallacei. Next base: position 5,674 of record CAUYQG010134323.1, on the reverse strand, counting down.
CTGGGTAAAAGATTGCCCTTGTCGCCCAAAGACAGAGAACCCTAAGCCACTTCTGGTCCTGCCCTCTACTGGAGAGGCTGGAAATTATTCGGACTAATGGGGCCAGGGCTCTTTTTCCTTAGGCCCCCAAGAGCCCTTGGTAACAGCAGCTATCGGGGGCCACCCAGTTCAACTATTAGTGGATACTGAGGCAGAACATTTGGTCCTGAAAACACCATTGGGACCTATGTCTAAAAAGCAAATTTTGGTCCAAGGGGCAACGGGGGCAGTTACTAATTGCAAGTTCACTTCCAACTGAACTGTCAATTTGGGACAAAAGTGAGCCACTCATTCATTTCTAATAGCTCCAGATTGTCCACTCTCTCTTATGGGTTGAGACTTACTTTGAAAGTTAAGAGCCACCATTGTGTTTTCACCTGACAAAACTGAAATGTTTATTCCTACTGCCTATCAGATGCTTTTAACGGCTCCGCTCTCTGAAGAATATCTTTTAACTTCTAAGTTCTCTACTGAAAAAGCCCCATCAAGTTTACTTCTACAGTTGCAACAGGAGTTTCCTTCTGTCTGGGCAGAGACCAACCCACCAGGATTGGCGAAACATCACCCTCCAGTGGTGGTAAGTTTAATAGCATCGGCAACTCCTGTTCGCATTGGTCAGTACCCTATGAGTTTACAGGCCCCGAAAGAAATTGCTCCTCATATCTAAAGCCTCTTAGGTGCTGTTATTTTAACCCCATGAAAATTGGCATGGAATACTCCCTTTTTTGCCAGTTCAGAAACCGGGAACTTCTGATTACTGACCAGTCAAGACCTAAGGGAAGTTAATAAGTGGGTTGAAACTATCCATCCTACTGTTCCTAACCCATATAATTTGCTCAGTCTCCTTCCTCCTCAACATCAGGTATATACTGTTCTGGATTTGGAGGATGTGTTCTTCTCTGTTCCTTTATTCCCTATCAGTCAACCTATCTTTGCTTTTGAATGGACAGATCCTTACTCAGGGAACACCAGTCAGTTAACCTGGACCCGGTTACCACAAGGTTTCAAGAACTCTCCAACTGTCTTTGGGGAAGCCTTGCAACAGGATTTGTCAAGGTTTCGTACCCTACACCCTGAATGTACTTTACTCCAGTATGTTGATGATCTCTTTTTTGTAGCTGCAGACTTGAACACTTGCCTACAAGGTACTAAGGCTCTGCTACAGCTTCTTCAAGACTTGGGCTACCGTGTGTCAGCAAGGAAAGCACAGTTCTGCTCAATCAAAGTGTCCTACCTGGGGATACTGACTAAAAGAAGGTAAACAAGCCCTAACCTCAGCCTGGAAAAAAGTTATTCTTCAAATTCCCACACCTACCACGAAGAAACAGGTATGGGAATTCCTGGGGGAAGCAGGGTATTGTCGACTGTGGATCCCAGGGTTGCTGAAATTGTCAAGCCTTTGTACACAGCCATGGCTGGGGATCAGCCTCTGAATTGGACTGCTGCAGAGGAACAAGCATTCCAGCGGTTAAAAACAGCTTTGACCCAAGCCCCGGCTCTAGCCCTTCTGGATGTTACCAAGCCTCTTCACTTGTTAATTTATGAACAGTGGGGAGTTGCAAAAGGGGTTCTCACTCAGACCCTAGGACCATGGAGGTGACTGGTGGCTTACTTGTCAAAAAGACTGGACCAAGTGGCCTCTGGCTGATCCTCTTGCCTTCGGGCCATTGCAGCCATGGCCATTCTAGTTAAGGAGGCAGGTAAATTGACTTTTCATCAGAACCTGGCTTTAACTATTCCCCATGCTGTTGAGACTTTGCTCCAAGGATCCTCTGGCCACTGAATGTCAAACGCTTGCATCACTCAGTATCAAAGCCTCTTGCTTGACCAACCTAGATTAACTTTCTCTCAATGCCTCAACCAGCCACCCTACTGCCAGATGACAATCCAGAAATGCCAGTTCATTACTGTGAAGACACGTTGGACATCTCTCAGGCCAGCCGGCCCAATCTCTGGGACACTCCCTTGAGCCAGGCTGACCTGTTCATGGATGGTAGCAGCCTGATAATAGAGGGAATTCTCAAGGTTGGTGCAGCCGTAACCACGGCTTATTATGTAATCTGATCACAGGCGTTGCCTCAAGGTACCTCAGCTCAAAAGGCTGAGTTAATTGCTTTAACTCAGGCCCTACATTGGGGAACAGGGAAGCAGGTAAACATCTTCACCGACAGCCGGTATGCTTTTGCTATACTTCATGTGCATGCCATGATCTACAAGGAATGAGGTCTTCTAACTGCAGCAGGTAAGTTATAAAGAATAAAGTGGAAATCTTGGCCCTTTTGGAGGCTATATGGCTACCCAAAGAGGTTGCTGTGATTAATTGCAGGGGACATCAGCACTCAGATACTCCAGAAGCTACTGGAAACTGCCTGGTGGACCAGGCGGCTCAGAAGGCAGCAGAACTCCCAGTTGAACCCCTGACTATACTGCTAACTAAAACTTTTCCAGCTCTCTTTCTCCCAAAACAGTCCACCTATACCCGGAAAGAAGAAAAACAGGTGGACCTAGAGGGAGCGTACAAAAACACCACTGGATGGTGGATCAAGGACTCTAAACTTATTCTAGCTGAAGCTCTGGGCCATGTCTTGGTAAAACAACTACATTCTACCACCCACTTAGGAGGTACCCAAATGACTGAACTGTTAACTTGTTTCTATCATATTAATGATTTAAAAAGCATAGCTGCAATGGCAGCCGCCATGTGCCCAGCCTGTACCCAAGTCAATGTGAAGCAAGGGCCCAGACCTCCGGATGGCATTAGGGCTTGAGGAGTGACCCCCAGAGAAAAATGGGAAGCCGGGCTTGGTGGCTCAGCCTGTAATCCCGCGCCTTTGGGAGGCTGAGGTGAGTGGATTGCCTGAGCCCGCGGGTTCGAGACCCGCCTGGGCAAGCGAGACCTCGTCTCTACAATAAATCCAAAAAATTAGCCGGGCGTGGTAGCGCGCGCCTGTAGTTCCAGCTATTTGGAAGGCTGAGGCGGAAGGATCACTGGAGCCCAGCAGGTCGAGGCTGCGGTGGCCGGGAGTGGCCACTGCACTCCAGTCTGGGCGACAGAGTGAGACTCCGACTCAAAAAAAAAATTGTAATACTCGATATATACTGATAACAAGGGATGAGTACAAGTCACGTTTGACTTCTGCAATTACAAGACATGTGCAAAGTGGTTCCCATCAGCATCCAGACACTTCTGATGATGGTGAACTACTTCAGGACTTGTGAAGCCTCCTGGATCTTCCCTTGTGCACATCACACATAGAACCACACATCTCAAACTTCTCATGAATGCATGCAGTTGTTAGGCGTGTTGGAGTTTCTGTTGCATACTCACATCTCCCTTGTCGTTGTACTTCCACAGTGTTCTTGAATTTCAAATACCACTTCAAAATGGTCTTGTGCTCCTTGAATGACAACCATGCTTCCGCCATTTTTTTGACTGTCCTGCCTGTCACATGGTGACGCTAGCACTCATCTGATGAATGCCATCTTTTGAGCAAACATCATACTACATAGGGTTGCCATAATTCAATTTAAGTACAAAAAGCAATACGTAGATAACATCACTTAAAATGTGTATACTTTTTTTGACACCCTGGGTATTCTCAAATGCCCCAAACCTGACAGTACATTCAATTTCATTATTTGCCAAGATTGTATTCTAGAAAGTCACTGTAACCCTGAATGAGTGAAGACTAAGCTATTGCTCCAATGGGTTCCTAGTCCAACACTGTCATCAACTGATCAACACATAACCTGGTTGTGTGTTTCTGTCGAAAGACACCCTCTGTAATATATATCGTGGATTCATTTGCTGAGATCGTGGCCAACGGCACTGACTCCTGCCTGCATGAAGCTTCTCAGACTCATGCCACTTCCTGTAAGACACCTCACAGCCTCCTCGTGCTCAGCCACACGAGATAGCACCTCAGCACTGCACCAGGGTCATTTTCAACAGTAAAATTACTGGCAAAAAGCACCTACATTTGTAAGATGTGACACCACAGAGACTGTGCAAAGGACACTCATGGACAGTATGAGGGTTGGAACCAGAAGGCAGTGCGTCCGCTTGTCTGACCTCTGCTGGATGTGTGCGCATCAGGTGACTCAGATTTTCCAGCATTCCTCACCTGTCCACCACCAAACGCGAAATCTCCCGTGAGTATGAGCTGGAGTCACAGGCACATTTTAGTGAGTGGTGGATTCACAAGTCCAGACTCCCTGAATCATGAGGCTTGACTGTCTTCGTAAGTTCAGAGCTGGTGTCCTGGGTGATCATTGGAGAGAGTAAGGCCCAGAGCAAGCAAAGGAGACTCCGGGAGCTGGTTCCCCTCCTGTAAAATGTGAGTGATGACGTCCATCCTGCCGGGTGTGTGGCGAGCCAGGATAGTAACCACAGTAACGACATTGGATAGGGCCACGTGCTGAAAACCTGACATTCCTGATCTCATTCGATACTCACGGGAATCCTGGGAGGCAGATCCTGCTATGAAGCCCGTTTCACAGATGAGGAAGCTCAGACCCAGCAAGGGTAAGGGACTTGGCTGAGATCTCACACCCTCGATATGGTAGAGCGGGGTCTACTGCATTCCGTGCGAGTCCCACGCCTGCTGTCCCACCTTGCTCTCCAGACTTGCCCCTAGGCCTGTGTCTGTGAGGCACCCCACCCAACTCCGAGCGCACAGTAGGCTCACAGCAGTGCATGCTTCCAGGATGGTCATAAACCAGGAACCTGGAGGCTTTGTGGGGGTTCGGCCAATGGGAACCTGAACCTGGGGGGGCTGGTTGGCAGCCAGAGGAAGAGCTGCTGGGAAGGAACCGAGTCTGTGTGGGGGAGAGCAGGCAGGGAGCGAGGAGCATCTTGACTCACCCCTGTGCTCCCCTCCCACAGAGGGTTAAAGCAGCCTGGCCTCCTTCCGGCTGAGCGGAAGTCAGATTTTGAGAGCTGAGCAGGGCTCCGGGGGGATGTTTTTCTTCTCCGTTTGTCTGCTTGTGGCTGGCCCATAAAAATCTACCGGAACTCCATGCTGGACTGAGGAATTCCTGCTGAACAGGGACGTGGAGTACGCAGGCAGGGAGGCAGGGGCATGGTGTGGTCCCTTATCAGAGCAGAGACCACCTCCATCCTCAAGGCCTCCAGGCCAGGGAGTCCTTCTGGAGGCCTTCCAGGACTCCTTGGTGGGAGCACGGACAGAAAGAGGCAGGCAGGGGCACATATGAGGGAGGAGTGATGCCCCACGCACCTATCCACGTGAACTTGGATGAGAAGTGAGAGGAGACAGGGAGGGCCAGACCGTGGCGAGCCACTGGCGTGGGATGCGGGTTTCCCCTTCCACACTGGGTGACACTGGGCAAGTCTCTGCTGGTTTCTTCATCTGGGCGAAAGGGGGCCTGAGCGAGGCAACTGCCGTGTGAATGTCCAAGTCAGGTGCTGGCTGTCCGAGGCTGTTCCCACCTAGCAGACGCCTCGCCTGTGTTTCCTCCTCAAGGCAGTGCCATTGTCATCACCCCCTGTTTTTGTTTTGTTTTTTTGAGTTGGAGTCTCTCACTCTGTTGCCCAGGCTGGAGTGTAGCAGCATGCTCAAGGCCACTGCAGCCTTGACCTGCTGGTTTCAGGTGATCCTTCTGCCTCAGCCTTCCA
>CAUYQG010134322.1:0-11387 GCA_963574415.1 Tarsius wallacei | reverse complement strand
CCAGGTTATTTGTCTACTTTGGGTCTCTATTTCTTCTTGTTTCAACCTTGTGAAGTTGTGTAACATCAGAAAGTCCTCCATTTCATTTAGACTTTCAAATTTGTTTCCATACAGGTGTGCATAGTAGTCTCTGATAATCTTGCCTCAGGTATTTCTTTATAGCAATGTAAAATGGACTAATCCAGTAGCAGATTGTCCAAGTCCAAACTTTGGAGAGAACTAATAGCTTGCATTTGAATGTCTTTCAAAAAAATTTTTGTATACCTTACTTTTAAAAAATCTTGGAGATTGGTAAAGGAAAAATTATGATTCTCACTTGATAATCAAGACTCTTGAGTGTCCCCAGTTCCTAGAGAAATGAGACAGGTACTTTTTCTGACTCTCTAGTGTGAATTCAGCCAGTGCACATCTCACTGCGGGCCCCAGGCCATGACTCGGGGGCTGGAAATCCCTTTCATATTTGAGGTCTAAAATATAAGAGGATTGAAGCCTATCAGGGAAGCCATGAGCCCTCTTTTACTTGGGTGCAGACCAGGTAGGGCCAGAAACCAGCTAGCAGGAGCCTACCCACAAGGAGCCTCCTCACTAAGCAAGATCTTACATCTGTCCACACCAACTCAGCAATTCTACATTTTCAGCCCTATAAATGGAGATCTGGTTGGGCATGGTGGCTCACACCTGTAATTCCAGCATGTTGGGAGGCTGAAGCAGGAGGACTTTTGAGGCCAGGGATTCAAGACCAGCCTGGACAACAAAGCAAGACCCCATCTCTACAAAAAATTTAAAAAATTAGCCAGGCATGGGGGTATCCCACCTGTAGTCCCAGGTACTTGAGAGGCAGGAGGCAGGAGGATTGCTTGGACCCAGGAGTTGGAGGTTGCTATGATTGCACCACTGCACCCCAGCCTGGGAAACAAAGTGAGACCCTCTCTGGGAGAAGAAAAAAATGGAGCTCTTAGAACCCTTGACCAAAGGATACTACTTGGGAGAAGGTCACCAGGAAAGCTTTATTGACTGATTTAGAATATCTCCTCCAATCAAAAATTGGCAAATCTATTCCTGCCTATGAGACTCCTTCCTCTGCCAATGTGTTGTTTCCCCGGGACCTCTGTAAAAACCCTTGGTCTCTGCAGCATCAATAGGAGTTAGCCACTAGAACTCTTTTGCTAAAAATATGAACAGTAATGAAAACATGACATTTGGATCAACTAAATCTTTGCTTTTTATCTATTGGTTTTCTTTTCTTTTCTGGCCCTGGGAACCTGTTTATTTTCAATATGGAATTGTTGCCTGGAATCAATTATCTTTAGTCAGCCTTTCAGTGACCTGTGAATAGGACTTAAACAATGGAAATAGGACTTCCATTTTGTTGGAATATTTCAGTTACTCTTGAGGGTGAAAAATCAATGCCCTCTCTGGGATAGGCAGCAGAGAACCATCACAGGATGGAGGTGAACTCTGGAATGACCAAGACCATTTGAGCAGTGATCTGACTTGATGAGGAAACCCATGGAAAGCTTAAATGACTTGCCCTGTATCCCTTAGCGAACTGGCACATCTGCAGGAGAATGACCAGATGGTCCCCTCATCTGGCTAGGAATTTACTCAGCCTTTTACATTTGGGGATCATAAAGAAGCTTCAGGTTAGATGCAGAGATCCTTGAAGACATGGGATAATCTCGTGTAGGAAGGTGGGTAGAGAGCATTATCCACAAAGGGGGCTCTAATTCACATTTTGAGTTTCTAGGATTGAAACAGGAAAAGTCAAGCAACTACTGGCCATGTGGATCCTTGAGAAAAGAAAGGAAGCAGAGGTTTGGTTGACACAAGGCCTGGATGCCCAGGGCGATGCTGACACAGTACTCCCAGGAGACGGTGACAGGTGGGACATGGCTGAGAAGGCAAAGTCATCATTCAGGAAGGACCCCCCACAGCCCATGCTGGAGCTGAAGGCAGGTGTCCTTCGAAGGAGCCACTCTCCCCATAGAGCTGTTAAAAGGCAAAGGTAGCAACCCCAGCTGGGAAGACTGTATTTTTTCCCACACTCAGGTAGGCACACACATCTCCTCAGAGCAGTGTAAACCTCCAGAGTTTGGGGACAAGCATGGGAAGAGAAGCCCAATGGAGGAAAGCTTGGACTTCTTGCCAAGCTGACACATGGGGATAGAAAAGATGGGATACAGTATCCTGGATTTGGGGCCCTGTTCACACTACCCACATTTGAGTATTGACAGTGGCCAATAGAACCGGCTTGGAGTATTAGCCTTTCTCCCAGTAAGTGCCATAACATCTACTCTGAACATTCTGAAGTTCAAGTCTTCAGACTTCAAAACACTACTTTGTTTGAAACTCGATCCGGACTCTAAGCTCAAAACATGACAAGTCACACATTTGTTATATAAGACAAAAAACTGGGTATGCTGACCACTTGAGCATTTGATGATTCTGATTAAAGTTTTCTAGAATGATTTTCAAATTTCAAAGACCCACTGGGAACTTGCCAATTTGATGTGTGTGAGGAAAGCTCAAATTTCTGCCTTCCTACACCACTGGAGAAACTTTCTAAAGCACCCCACTTCTCAGAGTGACTTCCACGAACCAGAAGTGTGTCACCATCACTTGGGAATTTGTTAGAAATTCAGATCTTGGGCTGCCTGTGGTGACTCATGCCTGTAATCCCAGCACTTTGCAAGATGAGGCAGGAGGATCACTTGAACCTGGGAGTTTGAGACTAGCCTAGGCAACGTAGCAAGACCTCGTCTCTACACAAATTCTAAAAATTAGCTGGGCATGGAGGCACATGCCTTTACTTCCAGCTACTCAGGAGGCTGAGGAGGGAGGGTCGCCTGAGTCCAGCAGGTAGAGGTTTTGGTGAGCTGTGATCACACCGCTGCACTCCAGCTTTAGCAACAGAGTAAGCCTTCAACTCAAAAAAAAAAAATGCAGATCTTGAACCCAGAGATTGAATCAGAATGTGCATTTCACCAAGACCCTCATGTGATTCTGTGCACATTCAAGTTGAGAAGGATTGCAATGGACACACCAGCAGGTTTTTGAAGGTACTGCCACATTGCACAACCTCCACAGGCCTGGAGACTAGGTCCTCTGACATATACATTGTTCTAAAACCAGAGAGCACAGCACTTCTTTCTGGAAGAACCTGTACATTAAATCTATGTCAAGAGGGGAGAAACAAGTCTTGAACCTATCATTGTCCTTCCATGAGAGAGAACATTGTATAGGGCTGCTGAAAGAACATTGTGTAGGGCTGCTTGACGTAATAGCCAAGGCTTTGATGGCATTGACTCTATCACTGCCCAGGTTTGCTCACTTGGTCTGGAGTGGTGGGCCCACACTCGGCAGTTCCCCGAGTCCTCCAGCGCCTCTGTGTGCTTTCTCTTCTTGGTTGGAGGCAATGAAGCTCTGAAATCAAGACACCAAAAGGAAGGTTAGGATGCTTCTTTGCTCTTCATGTTAATCAGATTTAATTTCCCATATCTCTGCTCTCAGTTTTCCCAAGTCTAATTTCAATTAGTTAAGGTGCCTTGAGCCCTACTACTCTGAAACTTGGTTTTCCTTAACCCAATGGGTCTGAGGTTCACCTACCAGAAAAAATAAACTGACAACCTCTACAAAGGCAGAGGACTCTTGAGGTAGAGGAGATACAGACTTAATAGTCTGTATTCCACAGACATTAAATGTACAGAGACAAACATTTTACACCTGAATTTCTTTCACATGGAATTTGACCACAACTTTGATGGCCTATACTCTTCTTGCTACCCTTTAGCTCAGAAGGGGAAAGGAAAGAAAAGGAGAAGGAAGCTAGAAGAAACGAATATTGGTTGATGCTCCAGATATCTTTCTGAGAGCTCATTCTCAATTCCCTTGCATGGTCTAGCTGAGACTGCAGAAGCAAACAGTGCTTTCCCCATCACCCAGAATCTCCCTATGTATTTCTGACATTTTAGCTTTTCATTGAAAGAGGACCTTGGGTTTAGTGAATTTTTAATTAAAAGAGCATCTGTCCTATGTGTATCTCAACACTGCCATCTCCTGGCCAGGACTCCTCAGTCCATCCTCTCTACATCCCCGCGCTCTGAGGCTTTCTGCTGAGGTCTTTCATGACTAAGTATCTTTCTCTTTACCCTGGGTTGTGGCACATAGGTTGCTGATGATAAGAACAACTTATGCCCGGATGGGCGGACACAGATTGGTCCAGAGGGGTGGCTGGATGACTGGTGTTGGGGTAGCAGTTATGAAATCCGCAGTGGGTTTGGCCAGAGTCGCCCGTCCCAGAGATGCTCTGTGGCAGGTGTGCAGGTGGCATCACAGGGGTGGTGGCAGAGGGGAGTAAAGTAGCTGGAGTCCTCTCATCTGTAGGCCTGAGGGTCCAGTGGCATGCACCTGGGGGAGACACAAGCAAGAAGTGCCTCTTTCTCACCACACAGAGTCCAGGAGGAAGGGCAACAGTGCTGAAGTCGGGTGGCACTCACCTTTGACCTGTGGAGGAGAGCATGGGTCTGAAGCAGAATAGGGTGGGGTATCTGGGAGTTGGCGTTGCCTGAGGATTAGAGACATACATTGTTTTTTTGTTTCACTCTATTCCACTATACTTTTGTCACAAGTGGGAGGCAGCCCTCAGTGTACAGCCCTCACAGTGATGACTCCAGGTGCTGGGCTGGGGGAATAGGTGACCCAGGGTTATGTCATGGTTGAGCGAATGGCCTTTGGGTCCCAGCCTGTTCACTGCCTAGCTGTGTATTCCTACAAAGCAGGAATAATTGTCATACCTACCTCACAGCACTGTTGTGAGAATTAACTGAGATATTATGTGTAAAGCCCATAATACAATGTCCTAAACATTGTGAGTATCCAATAAAGTTTAATTAATATTCTTGCTTCTTATAAAGAAAAGACAAATATTTAAAATGATGAATATCCTAATCATACTGATTTGATCTTTGTAAACTATACGAATGTATTGAATTATCATACGTACCCCCAAAATGTGTACATCTATTGTATATCAATAAACATTTTTAAAAATTATTGCTTCTTAATATTCTCAATGCACTTATACCAGAAAGATGGTGATACATACTGTTGGTCTAAGACAATGTAGATTACTGTTGCTAAAGCAATTTTTTTAAAAAATCTGTGCTTTGGGGGATCTCAAAGCTCTTAAGAGACTCTCAGAGGGTTTACAAAAGAATATGTTTAAATGACCAGAGAGAAAATAATTTTTTTCTGTTTTAAATATTGAAGTAAAAGTCTGTTTTTATTTTTTTAAATGAGTACTATCCCTTTAAAAAGTGTAAAAACCTCTGTTCCATAGGCCTGCAAGTTCCTTATAGCTCAGAATCTCTATGATTCTAGATCATACATAAGCACCAGCACCCACCACTCAATTATCTTGCTTGGAGAGTAAACTATCTTATTTTTCTTAGTTGAGCAAAATTCCAACATTGGCTGGGCATGGTGGCTCGTGCCTATAATCCCAGCACTTTGGGAGGCTGAGATGGGAGGATTGTTTCAGCCCAGGAGTTCGAGACCAACCTAGACAACATAGTGAGACCTCATCCTTATGCAAATTCAAAAAGTGAGCCAGGCATGGTGGTACACACCTGTAACCCCAGCCACTCGGGAGGCTGAAGTGAGAGGATTGCCTGAGCCCAAGAAATCGAGGCTGCGGTGAGCCATAATTATGCCACTGCACTTCAGCCTGGGTGACAGAGTGAGACTCTGATTTAAAAAAAAAAAAAAAACCAACAAAATACAATGAACACTTACTAACATTTATTAGAAAAGTTATGTTTTCTCCTCAAGTTGGTTCTTTATAATTTATTCACTTCCTATTAATAAGGAAGGAAAAAACACACATCCACCTTCCTCCAAAAACCCCACCCAAGTGAGGCATAAACACAACAAAGCAAGACTGCCTAGAGACGGTGGAGGGGGCCCAGGGAGCCAAGAAGAGGTTTTCCAATCAAAAAAATTCCAAAAATAGTCTGAGTCATTGGAGTCATCATGAGCTTCTGAATGCAGGGGTAAGTGTGAGGCTGAAAATAAAAGACTAAAGGTTTGAGTAAGAAACAATTGGCCCCTTAGACAGCTTCCCCACCCTAAAAGGCCATCTTCATCATCAAACAGAAGTTGGAAAGATTTACTCTCTGAAGACATGGACCCAAGTTGAGCCATAATTATGCCACTGGGGTGCAGGGTTACAGGCACAGTTAAAGCTGTGGGCAAGATGCTGGACTGAAAATGGAAGGGTTACTTAGAAATCTAAACACAGGACTGTGAGAGCCTTCCTCACCTCTGCTTTCATGCATCCAAACTGATTTCCCACAAATAAGAAACTGGAATAATGTTCCCAAGAAAAATTGAATGTAGTGGGGGGAAAAATGGTATTTTGAAATGACCAAGGAAATAGCCAGTCCCTGCCTGATCATTCTAGCATGAAATTCATCCTTTGAGAATCATGGCTCACACAGAGAACTTATTAAACAGGAACAAACAATGAAGGAGTAGACATTTTCAGAAAGCCTTTAACATTAAAGACAGAGCAAACAACCAGATAAATACAGAATGCCAAAGAATCACACAGAGCTCTTTTGCTCAGTAAACACTCTAAACTCCAGAGGAACACACACACACACACACACACACACACACACACACACCCCACACACACACACACAAACTACCCAACAACACTGGAAAGTGACCCAAAGCAGAAGATTCTGGAGGGGCACTGAAATCTGAAGAAAGTAATTGCATACAGTGAGTTACTCTTTTAAGACCATTTAGCCTGGGGGTTGGTTGAGGTCAGAACCATAGAGCCCCTCAGACTCTAGTAGAAATTCACATTCTTTCTGCTCTGAATAACCAGAAAACAGAATTTAGAGCAGACACAGCTACTGAAAAGTGAAGGAGGAATCTTGGAAAAGAGACACAGAGGGGGGAACCCCAGATTCTGTCTATAATGCTGCCCAAGGCTCTTGTTGACCTCTGAGCCATCACTGTATGGAGCTGACTGCACACAGCCTAACCAAAAAAAGAAGGAATGAACTGCAGTATGAGCTACTTCCAGAGACAGAGTTTACAGTTGGAGTCCAAGCAAAGTGATTGTCTGCTAAAACAAAAGTACATACACGCCTCACAAGAATGTGAAAGAAGCCAGGCATGATGGCTCAAGCCTGTAATCCCAGCACTTTGGGAGGCTGAGGCAAAAGGATTGCCTGAGCTCAGGGGTTTGGGATCTGCCTGGGCAACTTGGTGAGACTTCGTCTCTACAGTATATAAAAAAATTAGCCATCGTGGTAGCGTGTGCCTATAGGTACAGCTACTTGAAAGACTGAGGTAAGGTGGAAGGATCACCTGAACCCAGAGGGTCAATGCTGGGGTGGCCGTGAGTGTGCCACTGCACTCCAGCCTGAGAGACAGAGTGAGATTTCTGACTTAAAAAAAAAAAAAAAAAAAAAAAACCCAGACCTTTGCAATGTCCAGGTACAACTAAGGATTACTCAACAAAGAGCCAAGAAAATGTGGCCTAACCTGGAGGGAAAGAACAACCAATGAACACCAAGCCAAAAATGATCCAGATACTAGATTGGCAGACAAGGATCTTAAGGCAGCTATTGTAACTAAGCTTAACAGAGTAGAAGAGCAGGTGTTTATAAATAGAAAAAAAACTCAGCAGAGAAAACCATTTTTTTAAAAAAGCAACAAAATAGAAATTTTAGAATTGGAAAAATTCCAGAAATAAAAATTAAAAATTACTAATAGGTGAAATATTACTCAGTCATAAAAATGAAAGCAATCATGTCCTTTGCAGCAATGTGGATGGAGCTGGAGAACAGCATCCTCAGTGAACTAACTCAGAAACAGAAAACCAAACACTGCATGTTTTCATTTATATGTGGGAACTAAATGGCCAAAAAAGAAAAAAAAATGGAAATAATAGACACTGGGAACGCCAATAAAGGGAGAGGTAGGGAGGAGGGTTAAGGTCCAGAATTCTCTATTGGGTACAATACTCACTATCTGGGGAATTGGCCATCTGAGACCCAGTCTCCACCACTACACAATATGCCATATGACAAGCATGCACCTGTATCTGAATCTAAAATAAAAATGAAATTTAAAAAAGATAGATAGAAAAAAATTACTGGGTGTGAACAGCAGAACTTGAAGATAATTCAATTGACATTGTCCAATCTAAAAAACAAGAAGGAACAAAATGAAATTATAAGAAGAAAAAATTATTTATGAACCTGTGGAGAGAATGAAGTAGAAAAAAATAAAAATATAACAGCAAAAAACTTCCCAAATCAATGTATAGGTTTAAGAAGCTCAGCCGGGTTCCGTGGCTCAGCCTGTAATCCCACGTCTTGGGAGGCTGAGGTGAGTGGATTGCCTGAGCCCGCGGGTTCGAGACCCACCTGGGCAACTCGATGAGACCTCATCTCTACAATAAATCAAAAATTAGCCGAGCGTGGTAGCATGTGACTGTAGTTCCAGCTACTTGGAAGGCTGAGGCGAAAGGATCGCCGGAGCCCAGCAGGTCAAGGCTGTGGTGGCCAGGAGCAGCCACTGTACCCCAGTCTGGGTGACAGCGTGAGACTCCAACTTAAAAAAAAAAAAAGAAGCTTAGCAAGAAAAAGACAGAGAAAAATCACATCTAGTTCATCAGAGTCAAGTCACCATAACCTAAAAATAAGGAGAAACTTGAAGTAACTGAAGAAAAACAATACATTCTGTGTAGAGTAATAGTGATTAAATGATCACTAACTTCCTGTCAGAATCTCCAGAGGTCAGAAGACAGTGCAAAAAACATCTTCAAAGTGCTAGAGGAAAACAAAACTGACAAGCCAGAACGTGATAACCAATGACAATATTCTTCATGAATGAAAACAAAATAAAGACATTTTGAGATAAAAGAAAATTAAGTGAATTTATGGATAGACACACCCAGTAAGAAATGTTAGACGGTCATTCAGGCTAAAGGAAAATGATACCAGAAAACTTGAAACCGTAGCAAGGAATGAAGAGAATCAAAAATATGTGAATACAAATTATTTTTCTCTTAATTTCCTTAAAATACATATGACTGTTTAAAGCAAAAATTAAGACATTTTGTGGATTTTACAACACATGAAGGTGTGATACTTAACGCCAACTATAGCATAGAGGATGGAAGTGGGGGATCATGGAGCTACATAGTTGAAGGTTCCTACGTTCTGTGTAAAGCAGTGCAATATTAATTCATTGGCCCTAAGTACAGTAAGTCCCTTACATATGAACCTTCAAGTTGCAAACTTTCTTTTTTTAAATTTTATTTATTTATTTTTCCTCTTTTAATTTTTATTTTAAAATTGTGGGGTACAATTTGGGGTTAGGTATACAGATATTCATTGTGCAGGTACGCTTATTGATGAGGTGTGCCCCCCCTTCCCCAGGCAGATAGCATACGCATGTCCACCATGTAAGTTAGTTCACATGTCAGGCATACATTGTCATGTGTGTGCATCCTCTACAAGTGGCTGTGCTTTTGTGTATTTTACTGTACAGGACTGTATAAAGTACAGTAATACAGCGCCTTTATTCCAAATTCAGGATATCCAGAAGCAAGAGTAAAACAGTGGTGACGTAGCTGGTATTGTATAGTTAACTGTGTTAGTTGGGTACCTAGGCTAACTTTATAGCACTTACGAACAAATTGGACTTATGAACATGCTCTCAGAATGGAACTCGTTTGTATGTAGGGGACTTACTGTAAACTGTAAAACGTTAAATAGTGCATGGTCTTCATGTGATACCCAGGTGGCACTACTCATAATTCAACAGTCCAGCTCCCATCTTCCTTACTGACTGCCCTGGTGCCTTTTTGTCTAAGCTCTTCTGCACCTCACAGTGAGCTCAGCTCAGCACAGCTCAGGTTGCTCAGGTTGGTGCTTGAAAAACATGAAAGACTGTTTTAAACTACATATGGCCATGAATATGCTGTATATAAAAATTCATATATCTGGTCAGTTGCAGTGACTCACACCTATAATCTCAACACTTTGGGAGACTGAGGCAGGAGGATCACTTGATTCCAGGAGTTCAAGACCAGCCTGGGCCACATAGCAAGACCCTGTCTCAAAGTTTTAAGATCAAATAGTTAAAAAATTCATATATCCCACAATGGAATATTATGCAGTCATAAAGAAGAACAAAATCATGGCCTTCACAGCAACTTGGATGCGGCAGAGAACATCATACTAAGCGAACTATCACAGAAGCAATTGAATGCTGCAAGTTCTTACTCACAAGCAGGCCCTGATCATTGGTCACATGAGCACAAGGGTGGGATCAACAGACATGGGACACTGCTAGGGGATGGAGAAGTGTAGAAGGGAGGGGACACGTGGCAACACTGGGTCCCCGGTCCACCATCAGGGAGAGAGAGGACCAGCCAGAAGCCCAAACTTTACCTGCATGCAACCTACCTATGTAGTAATCCTCACTTGGACCCCACAACTCTAAAATTAAAAACATTTTAAAAATTCATATAACAAAAGAGAGTTTTCCTAGTCACCCAATCTGAAATGGTAGCTTCTCCCTCCTTGCTTTACTCTTATTTTCTTTGACCACTGAATGACTGTAGACTACTTGCCACTGTCTTTCTCTTCCTACCAGGGTGACATGGCAGCAATGAAGAGCCAAGGTAAGCAGATGCGTGCAGCCCACCCCAGGAGCAGGCCAGACAGAAATGTATTATCTGCAAAGACATTAAAAATAATAAGCATCTGCTGAGTGTGGTGGCTCATGCCTATAATTCCAGCACTTTGGGAGGCCGAGGTGAGAGGATTGCCTGAGCCCACGGGTTTGAGACCAGCCTGGGCAACTTGGCGAGACCTCATCTCTACAATAAAAATTAAAAAATAAGCCAGGTGTGGTAGCGCGCACCTGTAGCTCCTACTTGGAAGGCTGAGGAGGAAGGATCACCTGCGCCCAGCAGGTCAAGTCTGTGGTGGCCATGAGTGTGCCACTGAACTCAGCCTTGGTGACAGAGTAAGACTCCAACTCAAAAAAAAAAAAAAAAAAAAAAGCCGGGCTCAGTGGCTCAGCCTGTAATCCCAGCGCTTTGGGAGGCTGAGGTGAGTGGATTGCCTGAGCCCACTGGTTCGAGACCCACCTGGGCAACTTGGTGAGACCTCATCTCTACAATAAATCAAAAAAATTAGCCGGGTGTGGTAGTGCACACCTGTAGTTCCAGCTACTTGGAAGGCTGAGGCGGAAGGATCACTGGAGCCCAGCAGGTCAAGCCCGGCCACTGCACTCCAGTCTGGGTGACAGAGTGAGACTCCAACTCAAAAAAAAAAAAAAAAAACGGAGGA